>JAWNLW010000093.1:0-21689 GCA_035042075.1 Drosophila macrospina | reverse complement strand
AAGAGGTGATGCATTCATAGTGACTATTTCATATCCGTCCTTTAAAAGTGTTATAATTGTTTCCGAATTGAAAACGGCTTTATTGTCACAATAAATCGTTTACGTTTGTGGAAACAGGTTTATAATTTGAATAATTGCCATTTTTACATCTAGATTCCAGAGGTTGTACATCAACAAATTTCGAGAATTTGTCAATGCAAGTAAGGAACGATTTTTTGTCCGTTGAAAAAATGTTAATGTAGAGCATTTCTCCAGCATATGATGGAATTGGTGTCACCCCAAAGAATCTGTTTCTTTGGGTGCCTGTCGTGTTTTGCTTTTCTACATGTCTTGCAATTTATTACTACCTCATTAGCATCGCCATTTTCGGAAAATAATAATCACGTTGGATTTGTTCCGCATTTTCCTGAGCGGCCCTATGCGCGCGATTGTGTTCAGTGGTGAAAATATCAATTTGTTCACCTTTGTCTGTAATGTCTATATCAACATTCTGGCAATGCCAGAACTTAGTTGCCGGAAAATTTGACACCAAATCATGCTGTGTACTGGCTAGCGTTACCAGATCACATTAAATCCCGTTTCCAGAGTTAGTAGTCACGATGTAATGACTTCCAATAGACTGTTTTATATGTAAAATCTGCATTGTGGTGAATTCCTGTCGCCGAAACAGTACGATGTCTTAGGTTCTTATTTTATCGGGAATTTGGCTTCTTCCAGAACGAACTGTTTCTTGAAACAATGTATAGGCCCTTCTGTCGAATTGACCGCGTACGATGATAAGCCACATGAATCGATGCAGCGTCTGACTGTGCTCCACTTTCCAAATTGTTCTGAAGGTACAGGGCATCTACCCTGAAATGTTATCTGCCATGTTTGTGAACGCTTTAGCGTTATGTTCGTCGATGAATGATTTCCATCGGTTGATCATCGCGATTGTCCTCCTGTCGGGTATGAAAGGTAAGGGGCTGACGGTCTGTAAAAATGCTCGTTTCATGTGACCTATGCGATCAGTTTTGCGATTTTCCCAAAGCCCAGACAATGGCTAACAACTTCCTTTCGTTTGTGGCACAGTGTGTTTCGCATTTTTTTTTAACGATCATGAGAATAACATCCTCCTATGCCAGTAGGTTCCCCAGAATTCTGAAGGAGCAATTTTTCTCCTTTGAGGATGTTGGTCAAAGGCCTCGAGATATGTCAACGCTTTAATAACTAGCTAGGCCAATGAATAACCGTAAGCTGATCATGTTTTTAGGTTAAACACATTCCTGTATGGCTCTAACTTTTTCGGGGTCAGTTTTTGCACCCGCTTTTGGTTACTATAAAGCCCAAGATTTCGATGCCTCTCTTTAAAGAACTTCGCTTATTCTTGTGATACCCACATATAGGCATCATATATAGCTTTATTTTAGAATTGTATCGCATATGCTTAACATGGTCGGCCTCCTATTTTCCGAATAAATGATGACGTCATATACGTAAACGTAACATATCTTTGCTATGTGATTCTCTCATAATCATGTCAATGGATCTTTGAAAAATGCTTAATGTTACCCCGACTTTAATTCTAGGGTTGTGAAATACCTTGCCTTTCCTAGGTTCGCAAGAATCATTGGAATGTTCACAGTGAAGTGTTTTTCGACATAAACAATTTTTTTAGCTCCTTTACGGGCTGTAATCAATTAATATTTTTAAAGTTCTGTCACCCAGCTGTAGTTTGATGTACGGCAGTCGGGATCGTTCCCTAAAAAATTCAGGGAGTCATTGTCACACAGCGACTCAGCGTCTTCCTCAATTTCGACCACAGCAGCATTTGCTGCCTTTTCATATATCGGATCCTTAGCATCGGGGGCCCTCTGAACAACATTGTTCAGCTTTTGGCGCCTTTGCCCTGTCACTCTATCGGACGAGTTTGGTCTCTTTTGAGCCTTTTCTTTACTGTTTTGCTGTTTGGGGTAGTTAGTGTGCTGTCCAAACTTAGAAGAAGAGTCATTTTCCATCTTGCTCCTAGTAACTATTTGTTGTTTTCTGAAAAGGTGGGGGGTTTTTTTATTTCCCGTTCGTCTCTGTTATGTTTTGCAGGCGAGCGGTTTCTGAAGTCCTCTTTTAATTTCTCTCTTTCTGCAATGGCTTTGGCATATAGTATGAGGACGAAAACATGCCACGCTTGATGCTGGCTTGTGCCTCTCTAGCTGATGCTAAAGCAGATGCTAGATCCCTCGGCGGAGCTGGAAAAACAATGGCTTTGAATGGTTACCTAAGGCCTGAAATAAAGGCATGGAGTGCGTCAGCCCTGATCTCATCATTGAGAAGCCTTACTTGCACTGATTATTGTGTCATTATGATTTTGTTTATAACTAAAAGTTAGCTTCCTCTCAACTTTATCATAATATTCCATTAAGGTCAAGTCACCTTGTCTAACCATTTCGAGACCTTGCCTCAGAAGTCTCAGTGAGGTTATGTCAGCATAAGAGCAATCTAGTCTGACTGTGATTACATCCAAGTTCAGGACAGTATTATGTGATACTAATACCGCTCTGGCTGCTCCTCTAATTTTGATTCTGATTATTGTTACCGCTTGGTAATAAGTGCAGCTACCGTCAAAGAGCTTGAATAACTCGTACGCATCAATGGCTGATTGCCTCCATGCTACGTACTCATCTGACCCACCACTAAATTCCGGTACTGATTTTATTTTGTCTATTGAAATATTACAATTAATCTGTGGGTCCACAGAAATTCTCTTATAGGGCTAAACTTGTGGTGTTCGAAACACAAGTTACTAACTCGTCCACTCACAGCGTTAAGCTGAGCTTGACACCTGAAAGCTAATGCTTCGCCAACAGCGGCTGCTATTAATGCTTGTACTTGGTTTGCATCCATAGTGCAGTTCGTAGGGTTCTATACCTGGCTAATATGAGACCCTTGGCTTGGGTTTTGGCTATTGTTATCTTTTGTGTCCCAGTCAATATCACTATCGCACTCGGTTTTTAGACTTTGTACTTAGAAAGTACACAAAGTCTATTAGGTTAGACGAAAGCGGAAAGTGCGTAACAGGCCGAAGGAAGCGTGGCAGATCCTATAAAGTATATATATTCTTGATCAGCATCAGCAGCCGAGACGATATATATAGAGTAACCAAATTTGGTGACAACACGCAAATAGTGTGCAGGCCGATCAAGTTTTTTTTTAGATTTTTGCCAAGCCCCATTCCGCCCCGCAAATCGAAAAAACCGTATTTCTAAAGCTACCGACTTTAGATTTAGATTCAGATTTGGCACACAAAGAGGATGTCCCTGTGCGGAGGTTTTCAGGTTTGTCAGAAAATATTAAGATATTAAAAGTGGCTCAGAGCATAAAGCGTAAGAATGTCAATCAAGGGTTCGCAAGTTCGAGTCCCGATCGATTCGTTTTGCAACCTAAACAATTTTTAAAAGCGTAGTATATGGCGTCAAAATTTACTTTTATTTTTTTATTAGGATACGAATTCGAGCGGTGACAAAATAATATAAAAATGTATTTTTTGAAGTTAATCATAATATATATTACTTTATTTTTTGCTTTCCCCGATAAGTACAAAGTCTCCCACCGTTGATCCAGGTGGACTGGAGCTGCCTGACTTATTATATTAGTTAATGCGTCTAACCAACTATATGCTCATGTGTATAAAACAAATTCTTTGTTTTTGGACTTGACTTAGAATGAGAACTTTCTAATTGTGTTGTATAAGAGACACCTAATTTAGCTGAACCGCATAAATTCGATACACAGCACAAATTTTATACAGATAATATTATTATTTGCGGGACTTTATCTTTATTACTTCGTACCTTTTCTTTTTAAATAAATCGACACATTCACAATTACATTTTCTGCTGTCAGCACGTTTATTTTCAATTTCTAGTGTGAGTGATTTGGAGAAAGTTTTAAGACGAACTTACATGATGTGTGGAAGTTGACTAAATCTAGGTCTAATAAGAGTGGGGATCCTTATGCGTTGGTCGCCAGTTAAGTGAAGTGAGTCGAAGGGATGCTATTCCAGCGATGCGGTAGTAGCTTCAACTCTCAGTCCAGCGGTGGTTCCGTAGTTCCACTAGATACGGGCACTTCTTCTAATGAAAATTTCGATGGAAGGCTTGACTTTGCCTTCTTTGTTAATTACTGGCCTTGTGGCTCAGCAATGTGTTTATAACATTAAACAAAGCTATTTTTGACAGCGCGCCGGAGTAATGCTGGTTTATTCTTAAACGTCGAATACAAAACTGAACTTATAGTATAAAATTATATTGAAAATAAACCTAAAAGTTACAACGCAGCAATCTGCAAGCCGACTCAGCTTAAGCGATAACGCGGATACTTGAAGCATAATCAAGTGTCAGGTTAACGATGCTGACCGTTGTGGCCAGTTCACTGATCCCATGCATCAGCGAAATATGTTCGGGGCAAATGGGTATAGTGCTGTGCAAGCTTCTTGTACAAAGTTATTCGTATGCAATTCTATAATGTTATTTTGGGCTTTTGTTATGTGTTTTATAAATTTTTAAAAACATACTGACTGACATTAATATAACAATGATAATTAATAGTGTGCTTATAAGGCGTAAATCTTGATTTTCTATTTCTACGTTAGTTATTACATTTGCAGTGGAATCTACTGTCTTAGTGTCTATTAAGCCTATTTTATCCTGTCTATCGTATACTATTGTTAAGCTTGAACATATGTTGTTCTTTTTATTGGGAATTTTTTGGCGACCTTTGGTTGTGATTGAATGCTTTAGCCGGCTCAAGGTCCAATTTTTATTTCTTGTTCCGATATATTTCGATTGCACTCCGGCAATCGCCTTCAGAGCTATTAACAACACGAAGGCACTTAATTAATAAACAATTCATATAATTCTATTATTTGTCACGTACATTGTTTTTGTTCGTCTGTCCTGTGTGGCGTGGAGTTGTCAACTAGTTCTGTTTTTTTTTAGTAAGTAGGTGTCTGTATATGTGCGCGCATTTTTCGGTGTCTATCTTATAGTTCGTTTTTTTTATCGAATCGAAAAGAAGAAGTGTTTAATCAAACATAATTTGATGTTAAAAGTTATACAATTGAGGTTTATTTTCCTACCGTTATTTCGTCTTGCCGGTCGACGCAATTCGACGGGCATTATTCAATTCTTGGGAATTAGTTATAATTATTTAATATCATATGTTGGACGCTCTTGGCAGCGCTGCCAGTCATCTCCTTGGGTGCTACTCCTTCGTTGGCATAAGCGTCGGTCTTCCTCTCATGCAAGTCGTCTTTGTTGCTTTCAATTCCCTCGAAGGCATAGGTGGCGGTCTGCCTCTCATGCGTTAGTTGATTCTGCTGGCGCTGGTATTCTTTATTCCTGAATACGGCAGGTGCCCTAACAATGAGGGCTGTAGAGGGGTTCCTCACAGAGAGTTTGCAATAATCAGCTTTACGAATACAATGAGATTTAACCATTGGATTAATAGAAGCAGTAGGCTCACAAAAAGGCAGTTCTATAACTAAATCAACAGTAGAATGAAAGGAATCTTCAGGAACTACTATGGAATCGATGCGAAATACTTAACTACAGAGGGGATCAGATACAAAAATCAGACCAAGAAGACGGCCGTCACAGCTTACGAATTGGATTAACATGAGAAAGAGAAAATTATAAAAATAGAATTAATAAATTCGTTATTTTGACGACCAAAACATTGGCATAGACTATTCTACATCAGGCAAATTAAAAGTCTCCAAATAAGAGCAAAATGTCTTGTTAGAATACAGGAGCAAGTAATAAATATTGAAAACTTGCTCATTGAGATTTTAACAGCAATGAACTCATTCCACTTGTATGTACTTTTTAGGAAATACAGAAAACATGTTTTGGTAAAGACTATTACATTGAATTCGAAAGATAGGCTATGTACAGATAATTTAAGTAGAAACCATTTTTAAAAGAGAAAATCTCTTTAGAGTATCCAAACTTAAATTTATCCAACACAATATTGGTGGTTTTAATTTTGGAATTCATGTATTAGGAGAAAGTCGTGAAAAGAAAATTTGCTTTTTGAGTGAAACCACAGAAAGACGTTTTACAGCCCTACTCTCCACTAAAGGTACTGCCTAGGGCTAAAGAGATCTGGAGACTGCCATGTTTGCAGAAGAAGCTCTTTTCCATATTGAAGAGCATTAGTTGCCTATCACTATCGGTAGGAGTAACCGCAAAAGGATGGACAGGTGTGGCGATGTAGACTACAAAACGTAGATATCTAAGCACAAACGCATAAATGCACAGAAGAACAGAAAATTGAGAGCAAGAGCACGAGAGGTCAAGACGCATGTGATCTAAAAATATCAAATAAAATAAATTTTCTAATACAGCTAATACAGCGCTCCCACCACAAGAATATACGGACTTCTAAAGATCCATAAAGATGGTACACCATTAAGTCCAAGTGGTTCCCAAATAGGCTCCTCCTCATTTGGGTTGTGCAAATACATAATCCAAAATTTAAAAACTTATCTAAATTCAAACATATATTAAATAACATAAATATTTGCAACGACGGTAAACTAATATCCTTTGATGTGGTCTCACTATTCCCCAGCATCACAAGAAAGCTTGCAATAGAAACAATCAACAACAAGTGGACGGACATTGAAAAATAAACAGAAATCTGTAGACTATATTGAATTTCTGTGTCTCATAAAATAGATATATTAAACATCACCAAGAATTGCCAACGTCATAATGGAGGACCTCTTAAATACAGCAACGCTAAAACGCATACCTAGACTACGAATTATTTAAGTTGATCAGTTTGCCGTAATACAAGAGGCTGAAGTACAAAATAAAATTTTCAATAGAATTGAAATCGGACGGACACACTTATAATTAAACAACAAAATAGTTTGAAGATCAAATATTATAAGAATTTCACAGCTTCAGGATGAATAGTGAACAATAGTCGGCACTGTACAATTTTAAAGAGTATTTCTACTTGTTTTCGTTTAAATTAAGGGTGTTGATTACGAAAACATTTTTTAAGCATATCTAGTTTTAAATTTACATAAAGGCTAAAAATTGATACAAATGTATTATATTTTAACGGACTTTATTTGAAATAGTTAATGTGATTGAAAGAAAAAAACTTTTTTTTATATGATTTTTTTTTTGAATGAGGTGCATGTGCTTCGCTGTGTCTATGCGTGTTTTATCTGTGTAATTTGATTTTACCTTATTTAATCCGCATGTTAATTACATATTAATGTGAAACTGCACAGTATATATAATTTGTGACATGATTAAATTACTCGTTTTGCGTAAATCTGTGTTTAGTTTTTAAGTAAAACGTTTGAACGAATATTGCCATTTTTTTTTTTTTTTTTTTTTTTTTGCTTGCTACTGTTCTCTTTTAACGTCAGATAATTTATTTTTGTGATATTTTTAGATCACATGCGTCTTGACCTCTCGTGCTCTTGCTCTCAATTTTCTGTTCTTCTGTGCATTTATGCGTTTGTGCTTAGATATCTACGTTTTGTAGTCTACATCGCCACACCTGTCCATCCTTTTGCGGTTACTCCTACCGATAGTGATAGGCAACTAATGCTCTTCAATATGGAAAAGAGCTTCTTCTGCAAACATGGCAGTCTCCAGATCTCTTTAGCCCTAGGCAGTACCTTTAGTGGAGAGTAGGGCTGTAAAACGTCTTTCTGTGGTTTCACTCAAAAAGCAAATTTTCTTTTCACGACTTTCTCCTAATACATGAATTCCAAAATTAAAACCACCAATATTGTGTTGGATAAATTTAAGTTTGGATACTCTAAAGAGATTTTCTCTTTTAAAAATGGTTTCTACTTAAATTATCTGTACATAGCCTATCTTTCGAATTCAATGTAATAGTCTTTACCAAAACATGTTTTTTCTGTATTTCCTAAAAAGTACATACAAGTGGAATGAGTTCATTGCTGTTAAAATCTCAATGAGCAAGTTTTCAATATTTATTACTTGCTCCTGTATTCTAACAAAGACATTTTGCTCTTATTTGGAGACTTTAATTTGCCTGATGTAGAATAGTCTGCTTCACCAAATGTTTTGGTCCCGTCCAGCTCCAACGAATTTATTAATTCTATTTTATAATTTTCTCTTTCTCATGTTAATCCAATTCGTAAGCTGTGACGGCCGTCTTCTTGGTCTGATTTTTGTATCTGATCCCTCTGTAGTTAAGTATTTCGCATCGATTCCATAGTAGTTCCTGAAGATTCCTTTCATTCTACTGTTGATTTAGTTATAGAACTGCCTTTTTGTGAGCCTACTGCTTCTATTAATCCAATGGTTAAATCTCATTGTATTCGTAAAGCTGATTATTGCAAACTCTCTGTGAGGAACCCCTCTACAGCCCTCATTGTTAGGGCACCTGCCGTATTCAGGAATAAAGAATACCAGCGCCAGCAGAATCAACTAACGCATGAGAGGCAGACCGCCACCTATGCCTTCGAGGGAATTGAAAGCAACAAAGACGACTTGCATGAGAGGAAGACCGACGCTTATGCCAACGAAGGAGTAGCACCCCATAAGGAGATGACTGGCAGCGCTGCCAAGAGCGTCCAACATATGATATTAAATAATTATAACTAATTCCCAAGAATTGAATAATGCCCGTCGAATTGCGTCGACCGGCAAGACGAAATACTAGGTAGGAAAACAAAACTATAAATTGTATAACTTTTAACATCAAATTATATATGTTTGATTAAACACTTTAACTATTGCATGGCTATAACTAAAAACGATTTATTAAAAAAAAACTGAACTATAAGATAGACACCGAAAAATGCGCGCACATATACAGACACCTACTTACTAAAAAAAAACAGAACTAGTTGACAACTCCACGCCACACAGGACAGACGAACAAAAATAATGTACGTGACAAATAATAGAATTATATGAATTGTTTATTAATTAAGTGCCTTCGTGTTGTTAATAGCTCTGAAGGCGATTGCCGGAGTGCAATCGAAATATATCGGAACAAGAAATAAAAATTGGACCTTGAGCCGGCTAAAGCATTCAATCACAACCAAAGGTCGCCAAAAAATTCCCAATAAAAAGAACAACATATGTTCAAGCTTAACAATAGTATACGATAGACAGGATAAAATAGGCTTAATAGACACTAAGACAGTAGATTCCACTGCAAATGTAATAACTAACGTAGAAATAGAAAATCAAGATTTACGCCTTATAAGCACACTATTAATTATCATTGTTATATTAATGTCAGTCAGTATGTTTTTAAAAATTTATAAAACACATAACAAAAGCCCAAAATAACATTATAGAATTGCATACGAATAACTTTGTACAAGAAGCTTGCACAGCACTATACCCATTTGCCCCGAACATATTTCGCTGATGCATGGGATCAGTGAACTGGCCACAACGGTCAGCATCGTTAACCTGACACTTGATTATGCTTCAAGTATCCGCGTTATCGCTTAAGCTGAGTCGGCTTGCAGATTGCTGCGTTGTAACTTTAAGGTTTATTTTCAATATAATTTTATACTATAAGTTCAGTTTTGTATTCGACGTTTAAGAATAAAGCATTACTCCGGCGCGCTGTCAAAAATAGCTTTGTTTAATGTTATAAACACATTGCTGAGCCACAGGCCAGTAATTAACAAAGAAGGCAAAGTCAAGCCTTCCATCGAAATTTTCATTAGAAGAAGTGCCCGTATCTAGTGGCGCTATGGAACCACCGCTGGACTGAGAGTTGAAACTACTACCGCATCGCTGGAATAGCATCCCTTCGACTCACTTCACTTAACTGGCGACCAACGCATAAGGATCCCCACTCTTATTAGACCTAGATTTAGTCAACTCCACACATCATGTAATTTCGTTTAAAACTTTCTCCAAATCACTCACACTAGAAATTGAAAATAAACTGCTGACAGCAGAAAATGTAATTATGAATGTGTCGATTTATTTAAAAAGAAAAAAGTGCGAGTAATAAAGATAAAGTCCCGCAAATAATAATATTATCTGTATAAAATTTGTGCTGTGTATCGAATTTATGCGGTTCAGCTAAATTAGGTGTCTCTTATACAACACAATTAGAAAGTTCTCATTCTAAGTCAAGTCCAAAAACAAAGAATTTGTTTTATACACATGAGCATATAGTTGGTTAGACGCATTAACTAATATAATAAGTCAGGCAGCTCCAGTCCACCTGGATCAACGGTGGGAGACTTTGTACTTATCGGGGAAAGCAAAAAATAAAGTAATATATATTATGATTAACTTCAAAAAATACATTTTTATATTATTTTGTCACCGCTCGAATTCGTATCCTAATAAAAAAATAAAAGTAAATTTTGACGCCATATACTACGCTTTTAAAAATTGTTTAGGTTGCAAAACGAATCGATCGGGACTCGAACTTGCGAACCCTTGATTGACATTCTTACGCTTTATGCTCTGAGCCACTTTTAATATCTTAATATTTTCTGACAAACCTGAAAACCTCCGCACAGGGACATCCTCTTTGTGTGCCAAATCTGAATCTAAATCTAAAGTCGGTAGCTTTAGAAATACGGTTTTTTCGATTTGCGGGGCGGAATGGGGCTTGGCAAAAATCTAAAAAAAAACTTGATCGGCCTGCACACTATTTGCGTGTTGTCACCAAATTTGGTTACTCTATATATATCGTCTCGGCTGCTGATGCTGATCAAGAATATATATACTTTATAGGATCTGCCACGCTTCCTTCGGCCTGTTACGCACTTTCCGCTTTCGTCTAACCTAATAGACTTTGTGTACTTTCTAAGTACAAAGTCTAAAAACCGAGTGCGATAGTGATATTGACTGGGACACAAAAGATAACAATAGCCAAAACCCAAGCCAAGGGTCTCATATTAGCCAGGTATAGAACCCTACGAACTGCACTATGGATGCAAACCAAGTACAAGCATTAATAGCAGCCGCTGTTGGCGAAGCATTAGTGCGGCAAGAACAAAGGTTTCAAGCTCAGCTTAACGTTGTGAGTGAGCGAGTTATTAACTTGCGTGTCGAAGCACCACAAGTTGAACACTATAAAAGAATTTCTGTGGACCCACAGATTAATTGTAATATTCCACTAGATATGATAAAATCCATCCCAGAATTATTGGTCGGTCAGATGAGTACGTAGCATGGAGGGACTCAGCCGTTGATGCGTTCGAGTTATTCAAACCCTTTGACGGTTGCTGCACTCATTACCACGCGGTAACAATTATCAGAAACAAAATTAGAGCAGCAAGAGCTGTATTAGTATCACATAATACTGTCCTGAACTTTGATGCAATCATAGCCAGACTAGATAGCTCTTATGCTGACAAAACCTCACCGAGACTTCTGAGGCAAGGCTTTAAAATGGGTAGACAAGGTGACTTAATCTTAATGGAATCTTATGATGAAATCGTAATGACACATAAATCAGTGCAGGCAAGGCTTCTCAATGATGAGGTCAGGGTTGATGCACACCACGCCTTTATTTCAGGCCTTAGGAAACCACTCAAAGCCATTGTTTTTCCGGCTCAGCCGAGGATCTATCATTTGCTTTAGCATTAGCTAGAGAGGCACAAGCCAGCATCGAGTGTAGCATGTTTTCGGCCTCATATACCAAAGCCATTGCAAAAAGAGAACTTCAGAGATCGATCGCATGCAAAACATAATAGAGACAAACGGGAAATGAAATAAGCCCCCCACCTTATCAGAAAACAACAAAACAACAATAGTTACCAAGGGAAAAGAAAAAGAGAGAAACTGGGATATGCCCCAAAGCCAATGGAAAATTACTCTTATTCTAAGTTTAGACATCACACTAACTTCTACAAACCTCAAAACAGCAAAGAACAGGCTCAAAATAGACCAAATTCGTCTGATGGAGTGACAGGGCAAAGGCGCCAAAAGCTGAACAATGTTGTCCAGAGGGCCCCCGATGCTCACGAACAGAGATATGAAATGAAATATGCAGAGGCTGCTGTAATCGAAATTGAGGAAGACGCTGATTCGCTGTGTGACCACGACTCGCTGAATTTTTTAGGGAACGATCCTGACTGTCGTACATCATACTACAGTTGGGTAACAGAACTTTAAAGCCCATAAAGGAGCTAAAAAAAAGTAGTTTATGTCGAAAAACACTTCACTGTGAACATTCCAATGATTCTTGCGAACCTAGGAAAGGCAAGGTATTTCACAACCCTAGAATTAAAGTCGGGGTAACATTAAGCATTTTTCAAAGATCCATTGACATGATTATGAGAGATCACATAGCAAAGATATGTTACGTTTACGTATATGACGTCATCATTTATTCGGAAAATGAGGCCGACCATGTTAAGCATTGCGATACAGTTCTAAAATGCTAATATGATGCCTATATGTGGGTATCACAAGAAAAAACGAAGTTCTTTAAAGAGAGCATCGAAATCTTGGGCTTTATAGTAACTAAAACGGGTCAAAAACTGACCCCGAAAAAGTTAGAGCCATACAGGAATATGTTGAGCCTTAATACAGTTTTTCCTTTTCCTGGCAAGTTATTACGCAGGATTCGCTAAAGATTTCGTGGCAATAACGAGGCCTTTGACCAACATCCTCAAAGGAGAAAATGGCTCGGTAAGTAAGCATATGTCCATGAAGGTAGAAATTGAGTTTAATGAAACTCAACGAATCGCCTTCAAAAGTCTGAGGAACATACTGGCATAGGAGGATGTTATTCTCTTGTACCCGGCTCTTAAATAGTCTTTCGACTTAACCACTGACGCTTCCATGAACGGCATCGCTGCAGTTCTATCTCAAGGAGGAAATCCAAACACCATGATTTCGCTAACGCTAAAGAACTGCGAAACACACTATGCCACAAACGAAAGGGAGTTGTTAGCCATTGTCTGGGCTTATCTGTATGGGTCAAAAGAAATCAACATTTTTACAGGCTACCAATCCCTTACCTCCGCTGTTTCCGACAGGAACACACATGCGAAATTAAAAAGATGGAAATCATACATTGTTCTACAAACCTGGAAAAGAAAATTTCGTGGTACATAGCATGATTTGGTGTCAAATTTTCCGGCAACTAAGTTCTGGCATTGCCAGAATGTTGTTATAGACAGGTGAACAAATTGATATTTTCACCACTGAACACAATCGCGCGTATAGGGCCGCTCAGGAAAATACGGAACAAATCCAACGTGATTATTATTTTCCGAAAATGGCGAAGTCAGCCAATGAGGTAGTAATAAATTGCAAGACATGTAGAAAAGCAAAACACGACAGGCACCCAAAGAAACAGATTCTTTGGGGTGACACCAATTCCATCATATGCTGGAGAAATGCTCTACATTAACATTTTTTCAACGGACAAAAAATCGTTCCTTACTTGCATTGACAAATTCTCGAAATTTGTTGATGTACAACCTCTGGAATCTAGATGTAAAAATGGCAATTATTCAAATTATAAACCTGTTTCCACAAACGTAAACGATTTATTGTGACAATAAAGCCGTTTTCAATTCGGAAACAATTATAACACTTTTAAAGGACGGATATGAAATAGTCACTATGAATGCATCACCTCTTCACAGCTGTTCAAATAGGCAAGTAGAACGTTTTCATGGCACTCTTGCTAGATCTTTTAAACTTGAAAACTCCCACTCCAACTAGATTCCGGTGATAGATGGGAAAGTATTGGGGTAGCAAAGGAACTATTTAAGGCATTCGAGCAACCTGACAGAATTTGCTAGTATGATAGATGAAACCGCACATATAGCAAAATTATGCCGTCACTCGCACATGCGAAAGTTGTTAGTTGTATATATAGAGCATATTATAAATTTGTTGTCCGTTGTGAAAGTGTACCATTGAATGGCAAGAAGCATAGACTTTATAGGCTGAGCACTGAAGGTACTGGCACGCCAGATGCGGCCGATTTTGGAAAGGTTAGGTGGGTCGAGTCAAAGTTAATTGATGCAAGCAATAGGCAAATAGTGATTAATTCGCAAACACAGAAACAAATTACTAAGCTCACAGACACAATAAATTAAATAATTAAAGCAAAAAAGAATGAGCTAGTTGACACACCGCATTTATACGAAACATTATTAACAAGAAATAGAATATTAATACACCAAATTTCATACTTGATACTCACAATTTCATTAGCCAAACCTGATATAATAAATCATACTACTTTTTGTCATGATGATTTGGAGACAATTTTAAAGGAACACCCCATAGAAATCCCCATAGTTAGTCTGACTGAAGCATCGAAAATTAAATTCCTACAGTCCGCGAATATAATTCATATACCCTAGAATTAAATTAATCTGTACCAAAGTCACCATCTTCCCAGTATCACATCAACATGTCACACCGCAGCTCCAAGATGACACCGTAGTCGAATGCAACGATGACGTGCTAGCGGTTAACGAGTGCGTAACAACAACATTCGTATCCATTTGTAAGTCAACAGCACAAGACACCTGCCACTTGGAGCCAATTTCGCAAGTAGATGAATGAGTCATAATTATCAACGAGACAACAGCAAGGGTCAGTACAGACGATGGCTCAGAGATCATCACAAACGGAATACACCTCATCACCTTCCTCCGCAATCAGCAATGTCACAGAATATGTGAACCACAGTGAGATATTAAATAAGAAGCCAGGCATTGCAGGGTCACCGCTACTTAACATCATTAGTCACGACCCAGTTTTGAGTATGCCTGAACTCCACAGGATGAACAATGACAATCTTCGTGCTATACGCCGACTCATTCAATTGTCCGTGTCGCTCTCAGCATCATTCTAAGTGGCTTTGTCACTATATGGCAAATCTTAAAAAGAAGACAAGCTTCGCGGACCATTATCAACTATAAAACATAATCTTGACGGGGGAATAGTTAACACATAAGAATTGCACACGAATAACTTTGTACAAGAAGCTTGCGCAGCACTATACCCATTTGCATCCCATCGACTAACTTCACTTAACTTATATATATATAACTATTTGCTCATAGAACAGTATGGAATGGAAACAGATTTGAGCACAAATTAAAATAATTTAGAGACGCATGCGATAAATCATATAAATGCCTAGCACAAAATAGGAATATTCAAGAAGTGACCTTGAACACGCAACAATACTGGTAGTATGCTTTAATCAAATGCACACATTAATACACGATCAGAGAGGAAAATTTACCCTGACACAATGGTCACGCAATATCAAGATTTATAAGTAGACCTAAGTCTTATCTTGATCTAAATCAAATCTTGTTTCTGTGAAAGAAAGGTATAATATCAATACCATCTATCCTAAATATCCCGTTTACAGTTGAAATAAGTGAAGAGCCAGAATCAGCACCAAGAGAATTTGAATCAACTAGTGACTCTGAAAACGAGGTAAAAGAAAAGGTTATAAATTATCTAACATTTCCAGCAGTAATAAGATTTAACACAAGAAGAGTGTTTAGAGTGAGATTCAAACTGAAGTTTAGTTGAACTAAAGCCCGCCACTATGGCAGATACATCAGCTGCCCAAAGGGCGTATATAAAAGAAATATCAACAGCAGTGCCATAGGAAAATTCATATTCCGAGATTTATCGCAGCAATAAAATTGGTGGACCTGACATAGGGACATTATGAAAAAATTGCCATTGAAGTGATTAAATCAAAAATAGTAGGCACAAATTTATACAAAGTAAACGATAAAATTTCTGCAGCTGAAATGATAAATAAATCGCAGAATTTTATTGTAGGCGAGACATCACAAAATTTTAAGGCCAAATTAGCTACAGTACAGCAGAAAGGTAAAACGGCAACACAATTTACAAGTGATATCAATAATTTATGAAAGCAGCTCGAAGCTTCGATTATAGATTAGGGAATACCAGCAGATAATGCAGACAATTGAAGCATAAGAGAGGCAATTGATGCCATGATCAAAAAGGCTGAACACGAGAGCATAAAAACCGTACTATCAGCAGGAACATGCTCCACAATGGATGCACCTATAAGCGCATACATTTGTACAAGTACGAGAATTACCGTTGATGTGAATACGATATTTTTGCCCAAGGTTGGTAATGCTTACCGCGGTAATATCTACAGAGGTAATTATCGTAGTAGAGGAAATGTTCGTTATAATAACACTTATAACCAAAATAGGAATAACAACTACCAGAACTGCAATAATGGATATATAAGACGTGGCAACTATAACAAAAGCAATTCTACCAGTCCCAACAGAAATAATAGCAATTACAATAGTAACAAGTCAGGCAGTTACAGTCGATGGAACGCCTGTGGGAGACTCTGTACTAATCGGGGAAAGCAAAAAAATGAAGTATTATATATTATGATTAACTACAAAAAATTATTTTTATATCATTCTGTCGCCGCTCGAATTCGCTTCCTATTAAGCAAATGTAAAAGAAAATTTAAATGCCATATACTACGCATATAAAAAACTGAACTCGCGATCCCTTGATTGACATTCTAACGCTCTATGCCCTGGGCCACCGACGAACGATTTCGGCAGCCGAAAAAGTCAAAATATCACACTTCGTATTTTCATTTTATTGCCCGCCTTACAGCAAGTTTTTTTTTCTTAAGCAATGTTCAACTCACTACTCGTTCATTCTTGGAAGAGAGCAGCAATAGTGAGCGAGAGTGAAGGAAACAACCGTTACATTTTTTGCGCGTTGCTCTGTATACAAGTATAAAAGTAACTGTATGCGTGTCTGTTTTTACTGAGATGCTTGTGAAAACTATACTGACAAATCAATTGGTGGTTGAAAACGAGTCTTGTGCGTCTGTATTGCTTTTATAAAATTATAAAACATTAAATTTTATCTGGGACGCAGCAAACCTCGAACATAGTGCATAGTCGGCAACCTCAATACAAATACGGCACGAGTTTTTGCATTTGTCATATATATAAATACGAAATTTGGTTATTGCCTTCTCTTAAATTCTTAATATCGATCGTGCTGAAATTTTTAGAGAATGCCCGCACAGGGACATCCTCCCTATGTGCCAAATCCGAATCTAAATCTAAAGTCGGTAGCTTTAGTAAAACGTTTTTTTAACAGGCATCTGCCTGCACACTATACACGTGTTTTCACCAAATTTGGTTACTCTAACTCTTATAGTCTCTGAGATCTTGGTGTTCATACAGACGGACAGACGAACAGACGGACATGGCTATATCGTCTCGGCTGCTGATGCTGATCAAGAATATATATACTTTATAGGGTCTGCCACGCCTCCTTCTGCCTGTTACGCACATTTCGCTTTCGTCAAACTTAGTAGACTATGTACTTTCAGTACAGAGTATATAAACAAAAACCGTAACAATGTAAGAGTAACGCAAATTACTTCGAGAAACTCCCAACAATCTTTAGATATACAACAGTAAAAAACAATAAGGTTTATGCTATTAATCTTAGCATTAATATATTCGTGTCACTTAACTATGTAGTAACAGGGAAAAATGTAACCTTTTCAATAGACGCTGGATCAGATATTTCTATATTAGAAGAAAATGCCAACGTCTTTCAAGACATAACGTAATTGATATTCAAGGGATGAACCTCGGGGTTATACAATCCAAAGCATTATCATCTATGGAGATAAACACAGATAAGTACATAATTACAAACAGTTTTCATATAGTAGACTTGCAATTTGCAATACCTTGTGATGTAGTAATAGGCATTGATTAATATATTTATTATTTATTAATGAATTCAATTGCCAATTAGACATGAAGCCGACATAAGATTGTTTTATACTCTGACCCAATAATCTAAGCTTTCCAACCTATATTCCATTAACAAATAGTTCTGGTAATAATACAATAATTTTACCAGCAAGATCTCAAGTTGTCCGATAAATCGAACTATCTTCAAGTAAAGATAGTGTACTAATTCTAACCAGGAAGTTCAAACTGTTACTTATGTTGCAAACACCGTTGCACCATTCTGACACCATATGTGTCGGAATATAATAGCCACTTTTATTAATCCCAAGTAAATCTCATTCTGAATCCAATAATAAAAAATGTAGATTAGTAATTGACTATCGTCAAATAAACAAAAATCTGTTAGCCGATAAGTTCCCACTTTGCCTTGATTTAAGGTCAGGTTTTCATCAAATTGAACTCGACAATAATTCAAGAGATATAACGTCACAATTCTGGGACACAAATGCACAGATAAAAGAATCTTACCAGACGACAAAAAAACGACGTCATTCAAATTGCGCAGTCCTACACGATGCGGACAGCGCTAGATGTGTCGTTTCATTTTGCTATTATTATAGAAGATTTATTAAAAACCTCGCCGACTAAAAAGACTGTGCCATTTCAATGAACGAATGATTGTCACAATGCGGTCTTATATTTAAAATCCCAACTTATTAAACCGACTTTGTTATAATGCCCAGACTTCACAATGGAATTTTGTATAATCATAGATGCCAGTAAGTGAGCGTGTGGAGCGGTTTCAGCTCAAAATCACAATGGACTCCAACTTCCAGTTGATTACGCATCCAAATCACTCACCAAGGGTGAAAGTAACAATAGTACAACAGAACAGGAACTAGCAGCAATTCATTGGGTAATAACACATTCTGGCAACATAGATCATACACCACTTATATATTTATTTTCAATAGTTAATCCAAGTTTTAAATTAACAGAGTAGAGTATCTAATGGGGACAAATAATTATGTAGCTGATGCGTTATCAAGAAAGAACCACAAAACATGACAGCGAATATCAAGATATTTACTACAAGATACCAAAGTAGATAAAAATCCTGGGCAGAAAATGAAAAAGTAGAATTGCCTAGGAAATGTACAGAAGAAGCTTCAAAGCCCAATGTATACGAAATCATCAAGAATGATGAAGTACGTAAAGTATGGTAAGAAAATTACAGCAAGATATGATGTTAGCTATCATTACTTAGGTCAGATTTTCCAAAGGCTTAACACGCAAGCCGATATACGTAAAATCAGTCAACTCAAAGAGGCACATGTTTCAATTAATAATTTCAAGAAAATGGGCAATAAAATATTAAAAACATTAGGAACCGGTAACCCAATAATAAATTATCAAGGAAAATAAGCTATTTTGTCTACATACCATGACGACAAGACATTATTTTTGGAAGGGTATAACTCGGGATATAACTGAGTACATACGAAAATGTCAAAAATGCCAAAAAGCATAAACAACTAAGCATAATAAGATACCATTAACAATAACTGATACATATATGTATAAATGCTTTCAACAGAGTTATAGGGGACACTATTCGTTCACTACCTAAATCAGAAAATGGCGATGAATATACAATAGCGCTAATACTGTCTCGAAAGCTATATTAGAGTCTGTTATTCTGAAATACGGTCCAATGAAGATGTTCATAACGGATATGGGATCATAATATAAGAATTCAATCATATATGACTTGTGCAAATATCTAGAATTTAAAAATATAGCATCACCGTCACTAGACAGTTGAAACAATCGAAAGAAGTTATAGAACTTTCAATGAATACATAAAACTTATTGGGACGTTTGGCTTCAATATTTCATTTTTTTTTTCAACACTATCTCCTCAACGGCACATAATTATTGTGCACATGAGTTAGTATTTGTTTAATAGTGTAAATGTAATCTACAATTTTGACGATTGTGCAAAGGAATGTTAATATAGATTAGAAGTAGCATACAAAAGAGCTAAAACAATGTTAGAAGAACATAAGATAAAAAATAAGGAATTATATGATTTAAAAACCAACAACCTAAATATATCAGTAGGAGATAAGGTCCTATTAAAAAGTTAAGTAGAACTTAAATTAGACTTTAAATACAAGAGGGCCCAACAAGGTAGAAGGTATAGAAGAAAGAGATATTATTATAATATCGGGTAAAAAAAGAAGAAACAAACAGTTCACAATCATAGATTAGATTCTATCCATTATAAATTTCAATAATTGCACTAAACGGCATATGCAAAAATATCAATAAAAATATACAAAACACACAAATATATAAATATAATTTTATATATACACAAAACAAAACTTAAGTAAAAATAATAAAAATAACTTTACTGTGTTACGTTATTTTTCAAAAGGATGGAGATGTTATATGCCCATATATCGAGGGTACCTAGCAATAATTTAACAACAGTGCATTATTGCATAAACATAAACCCAACATCGTCACTTTGTCGTTGACGTAAACAAACCTGAAGTACCCAACACATTTAAAGTACAACGAAATATGATCGTACTTGAATGTAGCGGGCAACGGCCTGAGTCTAGTCAACATAGCGGTCGGGCTTTGACCTGAGGTACTATGTGCATATATCTCTCTGCCCAGCAGCAACGTTTCCGTTGCTTTACATAAGGACACATTTATATATTTACATAATCGACTGCTCTTAGCAATTGTACGATTGATATAAGGTATATAAATAAAGGAGACAAGTAGAAGTTACAAAAATATTTAAGTCACTACAACCTCAAATAACACAAAAACTATTTGGATCGTCTTAATCTTTGCCATTGTTTTATCTGTAAAAATTAAATACACTAGTTGAAACTCAATTAATTTGCAACGTAACCTTAAATGTGAGTAGTTTGAAAAATTTTTAAATCAAGAGCTACCTGGGCTGTCAGAGATTTATCATTTCCGATTGTTACAACAGATACCATATTCAAAATATTTATTTATTTATTTATTTATTTATTTATTTACTTATTTATTTATTTATTTATTTATTTATTTATTTATTTATTTATTTATTTATTTATTTATTTATTTATTTATTTATTTATTTATTTATTTATTTATTTATTTATTTATTTATTTATTTATTTATTTATTTATTTATTTAATTACTTATATATTTATTTTTTTATTTATTTATTTACTTACTTACTTATTTATTTATTTATTTATTTATTGATTTATTGATTTGATTTATTGATTTATTGATTTCTTGATTTCTTGATTTATTGATTTATTGATTTATTTATTTATTGGTTTATTGATTTATTGATTTATTGATTTATTGATTTATTGATTTATTGATTTATTGATTTATTGATTTATTGATTTATTGATTTATTGATTTATTGATTTATTGATTTATTGATTTATTGATTTATTGATTTATTGATTTATTGATTTATTGATTTATTGATTTATTGATTTATTGATTTATTGATTTATTGATTTATTGATTTATTGATTTATTGATTTATTGATTTATTGATTTATTGATTTATTGATTTATTGATTTATTGATTTATTGATTTATTGATTTATTGATTTATTGATTTATTGATTTATTGATTTATTGATTTATTGATTTATTGATTTATTGATTTATTGATTTATTGATTTATTGATTTATTGATTTATTGATTTATTGATTTATTGATTTATTGATTTATTGATTTATTGATTTATTGATTTATTGATTTATTGATTTATTGATTTATTGATTTATTGATTTATTGATTTATTGATTTATTGATTTATTGATTTATTGATTTATTGATTTATTGATTTATTGATTTATTGATTTATTGATTTATTGATTTATTGATTTATTAGCAATACG
>JAWNLW010000092.1:17500-18670 GCA_035042075.1 Drosophila macrospina | reverse complement strand
TCATGCCAATAAGTCCACCGAACCCTACGAAGCAATGACCGCAAGTAAAGGTGCATTGATTGTCCCTCCTATAACTAGAAAATCCAAAGAATATTATGATGAACGTCGTTCAATATTAATGTTTCAATATGACTGCGATGATGATCAGAATGAATCGATGGTATCGAAAACGGATCAGAAAACGAGCAAACATACAGTGAGCATATTTAGGAATTGCATTCAAAGAATCCAAAGAGCCAGTGAATGCAAAGCTTAAGATATATATATACATATACATATACATATACATATACATATACATATACATATACATATACATATACATATACATATACATATACATATACATATACATATACATATACATATACATATACATATACATATACATAAACATATACATATACATATACATATACATATACATATACATATACATATACATATACATATACATATACATATACATATACATATACATATACATATACATATACATATACATATACATATACATATACATATACATATACATATACATATACATATACATATACATATACATATACATATACATATACATATACATATACATATACATATACATATACATATACATATACATATACATATACATATACATATACATATACATATACATATACATATACATATACATATACATATACATATACATATACATATACATATACATATACATATACATATACATATACATATACATATACATATACATATACATATACATATACATATACATATACATATACATATACATATACATATACATATACATATACATATACATATACATATACATATACATATACATATACATATACATATACATATACATATACATATACATATACATATACATATACATATACATATACATATACATATACATATACATATACATATACATATACATATACATATACATATACATATACATATACATATACATATACATATACATATACATATACATATACATATACATATACATATACATATACATATACATATACATATACATATACATATACATATACATATACATATACATATACATATACATATACATATACATATACATATACATATACATATACATATACATATACATATACATATACATATACA
>JAWNLW010000092.1:0-2500 GCA_035042075.1 Drosophila macrospina | reverse complement strand
CTCACCGTAAGATTGCTCGTTTTCTGATCCGTTTTCGCTACCTTCGATTTATTTTGTTTATCATCGCAGGCATAGTCTTTGTATTTGCTGAAAAATTTCTGCCGTTGCTGGACTGCTTTCACGGGCGTCTTGGACATCATAGGACTTGGCGTTACAGTGGTCACATTCAGTAAGCCATGGGTCCGTAGAGACTGGTCCATTACGACTGTAGGTGGCTTATCCAAAATAGAACGAGACCGATCCACAATCTTAGCAGAGCTGCTAATTACATAAGTGACAAACAATGCACTCTTACGTGCGGTCATTGCATCGTAGGGTTCGGTGGACTTATTGGCATAATAGAATATGTAGAACCAATTGGCAAAATCGAAATGGCCACAACCCTGTTGTAATTGACATTCCGGAATGTCCTTTTTCAAGTCCATTTTCAGAAAGCTCTTCTTAAGTAGTTTATAATTCGATTCGTATTGCCACAGATAGTCTGTTTTGAAGTATACCTTTGAGAGATTAATGGATCGTCGGAATATTGAATGCATGAGCTGACAATAAATAGCGCCAGTTGATAAATCAGTCAGTTGCTTCAAATTCGTTTGCAATGTTTCATTTATCCACGTAATCAACGCACGCTCCGACTGAATATTCAGTTTTGATACCCGCACATTTTGCTCTTCTCTTTTATTATCCACATTCTATACAGTTCAAGGATATTTAAAAAATAGATAAATTGTACACGATACAAATTTTATGTAAAATTTATGTAAAAGTGCACGAAAATATATATATGAAATGTATAATGTAAATTTGACTGAGGACTATAAGCCTACTGCTTCGATTGTGAGTTTTTGATATATGTATATATATATATATATATATATATATATATATATGTATATATATATATATGTATATATATATGTATGTATATATATATATATATATATATATATATATATATATATATATGTATATGTATATATGTATATATGTATATATGTATATATGTATATATGTATATGTATATATGTATATATGTATACATGTATATGTATATATGTATACATGTATATGTATATGTATATGTATATGTATATGTATATATATGTATATGTATATGTATATGTATATGTATATGTATATGTATATGTATATGTATATGTATATGTATATGTATATGTATATGTAAGTATATGTGAAAGCATACGTAGTTTGAATATGTGGCGCCATGTCGGCGCATACTTAGTGTGTATGATTGAGAGTGTGCTTGTGTGAGTGTATGGGTATACATTTCTGGGTATTTCACCATAATGAGAATTTCATCATTATGGAAATTGTTGCAACAGCCTATATTTGTCTTGTGACTGGCTGTTAACATTCTGTCGCTTTGAGATGTACCGTTTTAGCGGGGCGACAGCGTTGTGTCGCTGTCGCCGAGCGTGGTTCGGTAGTAAGCACAAGAAATAAGTGGAAGACGCAGTTCAGTTGCGTATTAGAGTCGTTGTGCGATCGAAACTCGCTGCGGTAAAGCAATGGATAATAAAAATGATTTTGATAATGCTACAACATATACAGTGGCTCACAGCTTATTTCGTGCAGAGGCAACGTGAAATTTCAAAGTCCGATATTGGCTGAACTATTAATGGTATCAAATTTATTTAAACGGAGTTCAATTCATCAGTCTTTTTTTGTTTAATTAGTAACTTCAAAAGTATTCATTTTTTTCAAATAACACTTACAACTAAAAAAAACAAAAACTTTTGACTATTTTCATGTCACAGCTTATTTCGTGCAGTGCACTTAATACTAAATAATGTGGAGTAAAAATTAAATTTAATATTTTGTATGACCTCCTTTGGCTTTTAATACCTCTTTTTAGCGATTTTCCATGGATGATACCAATTTTTGAGTAGTCTCTTTTGGTATTTTTTGGCATTCTTCTGCCAGGTCGATTTTAAGGTCATTTTTGTTTGATATGGCCCTCTTTCTGATGGCGTGGTCCAAAATTTCACACAAATTTTCAATCACGTTAAGGTCCGGTGACTGGGCTAGTGGATTCACCACGTGAGGACAGTTCCAGATCAGCCAGCTCTTCACAATGGCAGATGTGTGTTTGGGGTCATTATCTTGATAGAATCGAAATCGTCCTCCGAGGCCGAGAATATCCGCACTTTGAAGAAGATTAACCTTCAATATTTTAAGGTGCCCATTTTTATCCATGATGCTATCAATAAAAACCAAATTTCCGACGCCAGAAGCCGACATACAGGCCCAAACCATAACGCTTCCACCGCCGTGCTTAACTGTGGGCTTAAGGTGCTTGTTTTGGAGCTGCGTATTAGGTTGACGCCAAACATATTGCTGACCATCGGACCCAAATATGTTAAATTTGGACTCGTCAGCAAAAATTACATCGTTCCAGAAAGATTGGGGCTGATGTACATGCTCCTTCCCAATTTTAAGCCTGCATAGTTTGTTTTTAGTATTTATGAAAGGCTTCGTTAGA
>JAWNLW010000087.1:0-16944 GCA_035042075.1 Drosophila macrospina | reverse complement strand
TTCTACAATTTCTTGTGGCTTTTTCCAACCAAAATGTCCTTGCTCATGTGCTAACTTTATAACTTCATCTTCCATTACGCCTGGTATAACTAAAGCATATTTGTTTATATGTTATTACCTTTCTATTCCTTATCAAGTCCCTGTAATTATATAGCGGGAAATTTTTGAAATCTGTCCCCAATAATTTTTTTGTTTAATCGCCTGTAATCGCAGCACAGTTTTGTACCAGCGTCTTTCTTTGAAACTAACACTACCAGGGCTGCAAATTCTGAATGGCTTTCGACAAATATGCCTGATTCTAACCACTCCGATACTTACTTATGAATGATACATTTCTCAGCATGAGAGCTTCTTCGCGGATGCTGCCATACAGGTGAATCATTACTCAGCGTAATTTTCATCTCAATTGGTGATATTATGGATTTCTTTGGGACGTAACCATTTAATAAATCCTTTACTGTCTTTTTATTCCCTTCAGATAAGTGCGCTAGGTCTACTTTTTCAAACGGCTGTGTGGGTGAATCCATCTCATTAATACACATAGCTTTAAACTCAACACACGCATCAACTTTCTTTTCCTCTTTTTCTATAAACTTTGCGCCCATTTGATCTATTGAATATTAACTGATTTTAAGCAATCACGACCTAGAATTGCTTCATATTGTAAATCTTCCTTTCTTTTTTCCAGATCACAACTCCCTGCTGTTTATATTTAACCATTCCCAATTCCGTATAACTTGCGGTTGACCATTTGATGAATGTGCGTTATCACAAGTCTCACTTTATTAAACATGCCTGACTAATTGTTTTCTTGTTGACATCCAATTTATCCTTTCCCTTTATTTTCTTCTACACCAAAAACTTACATGCACACCTTTCTTACAATCTGTCGCTAAATGATCTTCACACTACACTTAAAGCATTTTTTTACGCGGTTTTCTTTTATAGACTCTGAACGACGGCGAAAACTCCTCCTTGAAGTGGTTTTTATATAGCTCCTCCATAAAGACCTCCAATATGATGGTTGTGTCAACGTCAAAAACCGCAACCTCCGGGAATTTCTTGTTGGCCAGCACCTTCCGCATCTCAGTTGACTATGGTGTGCGGATGAAAGCACCACCACGCTTCAATTCGCGAACCTCGTGAACACGTACCCCTAGGACTGGAGCAACCTCGCTCATCACCTTGCTGGCTATCTCCCTACTTGTTACATTCGGGTCCCTGCTCGTCCCCACGGCAGACCACGTTTCCACGGGTTTTCTGCCAATGTACTCTACCCTTGGAGCGGGAGCGGGGCCAGAGTAAAGGACGGCAGTGGGGACAGCAATGGGGGCAACGAATTCAGAAGCGGATCGGGGCGTCGTAGAAAGCTTCTCCAGAAGCGCATTCCGCTCTGCAAGTGCATCATACCGCGAAGCTGCTTCAAAAATGGCAAAAACAGCATCTGCCGCCTTGCGAGCCTGAAGAACTGCCTTCTTCTGCATGTTTGTTATCTCCGCAATAACGGCGTCAGTTCCCTCGGCCACTATTTTCCAAGCTGGGCTCTTGGCATTAGAGGCAGCAGTGACTGGTTATCCAGTTAACGTGTTTCTAAAGGGTATATGGATTTATCAATTGTTGTTATATATCCTTCTTTCCTTCCATGTTTTGACTCTGTTTTGTTATTTTTTGTTTTTTTCTGCTTTAGTTTTATGTCCAGTAAGAAATAGTCTTGTTCTACAATTTCTTGTGGCTTTTTCCAACCAAAATGTCCTTGCTCATGTGCTAACTTTATAACTTCATCTTTCATTACGCCTGGTATAACTAAAACATATTTGTTTATATGTTATTACCCTTCTATTCCTTATCAAGTCCCTGTAATTATATAGCGGGAAATTTTTGAAATCTGTCCCCAATAATTTTTTTGTTTAATCGCCTGTAATCGCAGCACAACTTTGTACCAACGTCTTTCTTTGAAACTAACACTACCGGGGCTGCAAATTCTGAATGGCTTTCGACAAATATGCCGGATTCTAACCACTCCGATACTTACTTATGAATGATACATTTCTCAGCATGAGAGCTTCTTCGCGGATGCTGCCATACAGGTGAATCATTACTCAGCGTAATTTTCATCTCAATTGGTGATATTATGGATTTCTTTGGGACGTAACCATTTAATAAATCCTTTGCTGTCTTTTTATTCCCTTCAGATAAGTGCGCTAGGTCTACTTTTTCAAACGGCTGTGTGGGTGAATCCATCTCATTAATACACATAGCTTTAAACTCAACACACGCATCAACTTTCTTTTCCTCTTTTTCTATAAACTTTGCGCCCATTTGATCTATTGAATATTAACTGATTTTAAGCAATCACGACCTAGAATTGCTTCATATTGTAAATCTTCCTTTCTTACTATGTGAAAAACAGCTGTAAAAGAAATACCATCGGCGTTAATTTCCAGATCACAACTCCCTGCTGTTTATATTTAACCATTCCCAATTCCGTATAACTTGCGGTTGACCATTTGATGAATGTGCGTTATCACAAGTCTCACTTTATTAAACATGCCTGACTAATTGTTTTCTTGTTGACATCCAATTTATCCTTTCCCTTTATTTTCTTCTACACCAAAAACTTACATGCACACCTTTCTTACAATCTGTCGCTAAATGATCTTCACACTACACTTAAAGCATTTTTTTACGCGGTTTTCTTTTATAGACTCTGAACGACGGCGAAAACTCCTCCATGAAGTGGTTTTTATATAGCTCCTCCATAAAGACCTCCAATATGATGGTTGTGTCAACGTCAAAAACCGCAACCTCCGGGAATTTCTTGTTGGCCAGCACCTTCCGCATCTCAGTTGACTATGGTGTGCGGATGAAAGCACCACCACGCTTCAATTCGCGAACCTCGTGAACACGTACCCCTAGGACTGGAGCAACCTCGCTCATCACCTTGCTGGCTATCTCCCTACTTGTTACATTCGGGTCCCTGCTCGTCCCCACGGCAGACCACGTTTCCACGGGTTTTCTGCCAATGTACTCTACCCTTGGAGCGGGAGCGGGGCCAGAGTAAAGGACGGCAGTGGGGACAGCAATGGGGGCAACGAATTCAGAAGCGGATCGGGGCGTCGTAGAAAGCTTCTCCAGAAGCGCATTCCGCTCTGCAAGTGCATCATACCGCGAAGCTGCTTCAAAAATGGCAAAAACAGCATCTGCCGCCTTGCGAGCCTGAAGAACTGCCTTCTTCTGCATGTTTGTTATCTCCGCAATAACGGCGTCAGTTCCCTCGGCCACTATTTTCCAAGCTGGGCTCTTGGCATTAGAGGCAGCAGTGACTGGTTATCCAGTTAACGTGTTTCTAAAGGGTATATGGATTTATCAATTGTTGTTACATATCCTTCTTTCCTTCCATGTTTTGACTCTGTTTTGTTTTTTTGTTTTTTTCTGCTTTAGTTTTATGTCCAGTAAGAAATAGTCTTGTTCTACAATTTCTTGTGGCTTTTTCCAACCAAAATGTCCTTGCTCATGTGCTAACTTTATAACTTCATCTTTCATTACGCCTGGTATAACTAAAACATATTTGTTTATATGTTATTACCCTTCTATTCCTTATCAAGTCCCTGTAATTATATAGCGGGAAATTTTTGAAATCTGTCCCCAATAATTTTTTTGTTTAATCGCCTGTAATCGCAGCACAACTTTGTACCAACGTCTTTCTTTGAAACTAACACTACCGGGGCTGCAAATTCTGAATGGCTTTCGACAAATATGCCGGATTCTAACCACTCCGATACTTACTTATGAATGATACATTTCTCAGCATGAGAGCTTCTTCGCGGATGCTGCCATACAGGTGAATCATTACTCAGCGTAATTTTCATCTCAATTGGTGATATTATGGATTTCTTTGGGACGTAACCATTTAATAAATCCTTTACTGTCTTTTTATTCCCTTCAGATAAGTGCGCTAGGTCTACTTTTTCAAACGGCTGTGTGGGTGAATCCATCTCATTAATACACATAGCTTTAAACTCAACACACGCATCAACTTTCTTTTCCTCTTTTTCTATAAACTTTGCGCCCATTTGATCTATTGAATATTAACTGATTTTAAGCAATCACGACCTAGAATTGCTTCATATTGTAAATCTTCCTTTCTTACTATGTGAAAAACAGCTGTAAAAGAAATACCATCGGCGTTAATTTCCAGTTCACAACTCCCTGCTGTTTATATTTAACCATTCCCAATTCCGTATAACTTGCGGTTGACCATTTGATGAATGTGCGTTATCACAAGTCTCACTTTATTAAACATGCCTGACTAATTGTTTTCTTGTTGACATCCAATTTATCCTTTCCCTTTATTTTCTTCTACACCAAAAACTTACATGCACACCTTTCTTACAATCTGTCGCTAAATGATCTTCACACTACACTTAAAGCATTTTTTTACGCGGTTTTCTTTTATAGACTCTGAACGACGGCGAAAACTCCTCCTTGAAGTGGTTTTTATATAGCTCCTCCATAAAGACCTCCAATATGATGGTTGTGTCAACGTCAAAAACCGCAACCTCCGGGAATTTCTTGTTGGCCAGCACCTTCCGCATCTCAGTTGACTATGGTGTGCGGATGAAAGCACCACCACGCTTCAATTCGCGAACCTCGTGAACACGTACCCCTAGGACTGGAGCAACCTCGCTCATCACCTTGCTGGCTATCTCCCTACTTGTTACATTCGGGTCCCTGCTCGTCCCCACGGCAGACCACGTTTCCACGGGTTTTCTGCCAATGTACTCTACCCTTGGAGCGGGAGCGGGGCCAGAGTGAAGGACGGCAGTGGGGACAGCAATGGGGGCAACGAATTCAGAAGCGGATCGGGGCGTCGTAGAAAGCTTCTCCAGAACTGCCTTCTTCTGCATGTTTGTTATCTCCGCAATAATGGCGTCAGTTTCCTCGGCCACTATTTTCCAAGCTGGGCTCTTGGCATTAGAGGCAGCAGTGACTGGTTATCTATTGTTGTTACATATCCTTCTTTCCTTCCCTGTTTTGACTCTGTTTTGTTTTTTTTGTTTTTTTTCTGCTTTAGTTTTATGTCCAGTAAGAAATAGTCTTGTTCTACAATTTCTTGTGGCTTTTTCCAACCAAAATGTCCTTGCTCATGTGCTAACTTTATAACTTCATCTTCCATTACGCCTGGTATAACTAAAACATATTTGTTTATATGTTATTACCCTTCTATTCCTTATCAAGTCCCTGTAATTATATAGCGGGAAATTTTTGAAATCTGTCCCCAATAATTTTTTCGTTTAATCGCCTGTAATCGCAGCACAATCTTGTACCAGCGTCTTTCTTTGAAACTAACACTACCGGGGCTGCAAATTCTGAATGGCTTTCGACAAATATGCCTGATTCTAACCACTCCGATACTTACTTATGAATGATACATTTCTCAGCATGAGAGCTTCTTCGCGGATGCTGCCATACAGGTGAATCATTACTCAGCGTAATTTTCATCTCAACTGGTGATATTATGGATTTCTTTGGGACGTAACCATTTAATAAATCCTTTACTGTCTTTTTATTCCCTTCAGATAAGTGCGCTAGGTCTACTTTTTCAAACGGCTGTGTGGGTGAATCCATCTCATTAATACACATAGCTTTAAACTCAACACACGCATCAACTTTCTTTTCCTCTTTTTCTATAAACTTTGCGCCCATTTGATCTATTGAATATTAACTGATTTTAAGCAATCACGACCTAGAATTGCTTCATATTGTAAATCTTCCTTTCTTACTATGTGAAAAACAGCTGTAAAAGAAATACCATCGGCGTTAATTTCCAGTTCACAACTCCCTGCTGTTTATATTTAACCATTCCCAATTCCGTATAACTTGCGGTTGACCATTTGATGAATGTGCGTTATCACAAGTCTCACTTTTTAGACTCTGAACTAAAAGTTCACAGTCTATTAGGTTTGACGAAAGCGAAATGTGCGTAACAGGCAGAAGGAGGCGTGGCAGACCCTATAAAGTATATATATTCTTGATCAGCATCAACAGCCGAGACGATATAGCCATGTCCGTCTGTCCGACTGTCCGTCTGTCCGTCTGTATGAACACCTAGATCTGAGACTATTAGAGCTAGAGTAACCAAATTTGGTGACAACACGTGTATAGTTTGCACGCAGATCAAGTTTGTTTTAGCTACCGACTTTAGATTTAATTCAGATTTGGCACATATGGAGAATGTCCCTTTGCGAACGTTTTCTGAAAATTTCAGCACGATCGGATCATAAACATAGAAGATATTAAGGAATGAATGATCACCAGGTACATGGCACCTCTGCGGCCAAAATTGCAGCACAGGCGCGAGTTCGAATCCCACTGCTGACAATTCCAAATTACATTTTTTAATAATTATAAATTAATTACTTTTATTTTATATATACATATAATATTAATTTTGCCCTATTTGTCAGAAAATGTTAAGAATTTAAAAGAAAGCAATAACCAAATTTCGTTAGAAATTCGTATATATATATATATGACAAATGCAAAAACTCGTGCTATAGTTCAGAGTCTCCCACAGTCGTACCCCGACTGTAGCTGCCTGACTTGTTTAAACATGCCTGACTGATTGTTTTCTTGTTGACATCCAATATTTCCTTTCCCTTTATTTTCTTCTACACCAAAAACTTACATGCACACCCTTCTTACAATCTGTCGCTAAATGATCTTCACACCACTCTTAAAGCACCATACTCACACACACTCTGAACTAAAAGTATATATATTCTTGATCAGCATCAACAACCGAGACGATATAGCCATGTCCGTCTGTCTATGTATGAATACCTAGATCTCAGAGACTATAAGAGCTAGAGTAACCAAATTTGGTGACAACACGTGTATAGTTTGCATGCAGATCAAGTTTGTTTTAGATTTTTGCCAAGCACTCTTCCGCCCCCGCAAATCGAAAAAAACGTATTACTGAAGCTAACGACTTTAGATTTAGATTCAGATTTGGCACATATGAAGGATGTCCCTTTGCGAACGTTTTCTGAAAATTTCAGCACGATCGGATCATAAACATAGAAGATATTAAGGAATGAATGATCACCAGGTTCATGGCACCTCTGCGGCCAAAATTGCTTCAAATAGAACAACATCTGCTGACAATTCCAAATTACATTTTTTAATAACTATAAATTAATTACTTTTATTTTATATATACATATATTATTAATTTTGCCTTATTTGTCAGAAAATGTTAAGAATTTAAAAGAAAGCAATAACCAAATTTCGTTAGAAATTCGTATACATATATGTATATATATGACAAATGCAAAAACTCGTGCTGTATATGTATTGAGGTTGCCGACTGTGCAGTATGTAAGGCGGTGACTCAAGTTATAGGACGAACGATTTGCGTGTGTGAGGTCTGGGGTTCGAAGCTTGGTGCATCCCAGACAAAATTTAATGTATTTAGAATTTTATAAAAGCAACATATATGCACAAGACGTGTTTTTAACCACCAATTAATTTGTCAGCATAGTTTTCATAAGCATCTCAGTAAAAACAGCCACGCTGTACAGTTACAGTTATACGTGTATACACAGCAACGCGCAAAAAAAGTAACGGTTGTTTGTTTCCCCTTCGCTCATGCGCGCTCACTCTCTATTGCTGCTCTCCTCCAAGAACGAATGATAATGAGTTAAACATTGCTTAAGCTTATTTGGCATTTCAATTTAACTTTATATTTGCTTAATCGAAAGCGAATTCGAGCGGCGACAAAATGATATAAAAAGTATTTATTGAAGTTGATCATAATATATATTTCTTAATTTTTTTGGTTTCCCCGATTAGATCGGAGTCTCCCACAGTTGTTTAATACTATTTTTTCCTTTATTGTTTCATTATTTTCTATTATTCTATTATTTTCTCATATATCTTGATTTGCATTTTTAACTCTCTTAGTGTAGTGGCTGAATACAAACATGTTTTATTTATTCTTCAATCCTGAATTTCATTTATAAAATATGCTATAATGCTTCTATCTTCTATATCTATTTGCTTACCTATCTCTACCAAATTGTATAGATATTCTGTCAATGATTCTATGTTTGATTATGTCGATTCTTCAAAATATTGTGTACATCTGCCGAGCATAAATCTTTTCCAAATTCGCTAATCAATTTGATTTTAAGATCGCTCCACTTACTTACACCATTTAAGCTTCTGACATATAATTACAAATTTCTGTAAATCATTCCAACCAACTGTTTCTGCAACATCTTCAAATTCTTAAATTGTTGATACACTTTCTTTTATATATTTTATTGTATGTTTTGCAGACCTATTTGACATAACATTTAATGCATCATTGTACGTTGTCCACTCTTTGAAATTTCATGCATTTTTAAATTAGTAATATGTTCTAATAATCTTTCCTGTAATTCCGCTTTTTTACCTTCTCTTTTCATTTCTTTTAAACCGTCTCCATATTGTTTTAATACATTGCATTCATCCATTTTGCGATTATTGACTCACTGTACATCGCTTTCACTTTGTTGCCTTGCCAATGCTGAAGTACGTCTGAAGTGGCTGTACACCAATTCCAACACTTGCTTCCCAGTTTGTATTGTATATTTCACTGCTATGTGATTTCCGCGAATTCCAGCCACCTGCGTTTGTTTGTGCTAACTCGCCTCCAACGATAATATAACCTCCTACTGTTGCCAGCTGGATGAATACTGCACTCGTTGCTTTCCTTCACTCCGCTTGTTGCACTGCTTCTCTCCGTTAGTTACACTGCTTGCTGCCAACTGAATTTGAATTTGAATCTGCGTCGAGAAATCTCTCAATCGCTTTACATGTGTGTGTGGCAACCTTGTCGGTCACCTACAGGTCGATAACAAAAAGCTAACTGCAACCCTGGGTGAATAGCGCAGCCAACTTAATGAACGCAAGCGTCTCCTTCTTCTTCTCAAAACCTCAAAACAAATCGGTTGTATCCACCTCATAAATGTAAGACTTAATCCGAATAAATCGGCATCTTTATTATAACTTTGTTTAAATATAGCGATGCCAAAGTAGTGATCCCGAATGCTAAATAAACATTATAATCTACGTTCTGGAAAATCTCAAGACGCTATTCCAGCAGACGAATTTTTCGACGCCACGAACATGCCGACCACCGATCAAGATCTTGCAGATCAACTGCATGAATTAAGACAGCAAATTGGCCAACTGCAGTCAATACAACAACCAGCTGGAATTCCAATGCAATGCGTGCAACTCCGCATTCCCAAATTCAACAAATCAAATCCTCAGCTCTGGTTTGGCAAGTTGGAACGACTCTTTCATCTTCACAACATTATCTCTGATGACCAGAAATTTGACATTATCTCTGTCAAACTGGAGGAAGATGTTATTGGCACTTTAGAGGATCTCATCGCACAGCCACCCCTAAATAACAAATATAACATTTTAAAGCAGCGATTACTCTACAGGTTTGCAGAATCAGCTGACTCAAAGCTGAAAAGGCTTTTGCGTGGCGGGGAAGCAGTCGGAAAAAAATCAATTCGCCCGCTCATTTCTGTGTCGGAGAAGCGCAGACTCGAGAAGTTAGCTGAGATCGCTGACAAAATGCTGGAAGCGAGCGAGCCAGCATCTGCCTTTGTAGTTTCAGCAGCGTCATCGGAGCAGCGGTGCAACATGTAGGTGCATTGAGTAACGACAGATCGGGCAAGCACAAAAGACGTTATGTTTTTACCACAGAAAATTTGGTAATGATGCTCGCAAGTGTCAGCCAACATGCCCACGTTACCAGCAGTCGTCAAACTAAAGATGCTGCCGTTGACTCAGCTGGTAAACGGCAGCGCATCAACGACCGGCAAACCCCAACTTACTAATATTTCACAAATTTGTCAGGACCGGCGATTACACATCAAAGATCGCTTGTCAAATGTCGAATTTCTTATCGACTCCGGATCAGTGGTGTCGGTAATACCGCACACGCTTGCACCACATGCACGAAACGATGGCAGACTCTATTTGTATGCCGCCAATCAATCAACAATAAAAACATACGGAAATCACAACATGCAGCTCGACTTGGGTCTGCAGGGTTTATTTACTTGGGCATTCGTCGTTGCTGACGTACAAACGCCTATAATTGGTGCAGATTTCCTTGCAAAATTTAATCTCCTTGTCGATGTCAGTCAGCAGCGTCTGATCCATGCCTCAAAATCACCGCATTTCGGCATATCAAGCTCTTCGCAGGACTGCGCCGCTACTCCGACGCACAATGCGCTTGACTCATCGCTTGCTCTGCAACCCATTGACAAACATAATTTTCCAGAACGCACCCACGCTCACTCCGTGTGTCATTTCATTGAAACACGAGGCGCACCCGTAGCTGAACGACCAAGACGATTGTCAGGCGAAAAACTGGTGTCGGCCAAATCGCAAGTCAATATGTTAATTGATAAAGGGATCTGTCGCTACTCCAAAAGCCCTTGGGCCAGTCCTCTTCACATGGTAGCAAAAAATAATGGAAGTTGGCGTGCTTGTGGTGATTACCGCAAGCTAAATGCTATCACAATCCCAGATCGCTACCCGATCCCACATATACAGGATTTTGCTGAGCGACTCCACAAAAAGCAGATATTCTCAACGCTGGACTTGGAAAAGGCGTACTATCAAATACCTATGGCTCCGGAGGACATTGAAAAAACAGCAATCTGCACTCCGTTCGGTTTGATAGAATTTCTTTATATGCCGTTTGGGCTAAAAAACGCAACACAAACCTTTCAACGGTTTATTGACCAAATCTTTCGTGATGTTGACTACGTGTTTTGTTATGTGGATGATATCCTCATAATGTCGGATTCGGCAGAGCAACATAAGCATCACTTGCAGAATGTCTTGGATACGTTAAAAAAGCACGGATTGGTCATAAACAAAGACAAATGTAACTTTGCTCAGGCAGAAGTCCAATTCCTTGGTTACATTGTCAACAGCAAAGGGATAAAGCCTCCTGAGGACCGGGTAAACGCTATAATGGATTTCCCTCAGCCTCAATCAATCTGCGAGTTGGGTCGTTTTTTAGGAATTTTAAACTACTATCGTCGCTGTATTCCTCACGCTTCTCAAATACAGGCTCCTCTAAATGACATCACACGGAATATGAAGAAAAACGACAAGCGGCCGATTCAGTGGACTCCTGAAGCAGTCAAAACATTTTCAGAATGCAAGAAAAGTATTGCAAATGCAGCAATACTCGCCCATCCGAATCCTAACGCAGATCTCAGTTTGGTGTGTGACGCGTCTGACACGGCGATCGGAGCAGTTCTGGAACAACATTCTGACCATGGCTGGCAGCCTCTTGGATTCTTCTCAAAAAAACTCAGCCCCACCGAGCGCAACTACAGCACCTACGACCGTGAGCTACTAGCTATCTACGAGGCCATAAAATATTTTAAGCACCTAGTAGATGCAAGAGTATTTGTGATCAAAACGGATCATAAGCCCCTAATATATGCTTTTTCACAACGACCAGAGAAGGCATCACCTCGTCAACTGCGTCATCTCAACTTCATCTCCCAATTCTCGACATCAATCATTCATTTGAGTGGAAACGACAATATTGTGGCTGATGCGCTCTCCAGGCTAAATGCAATATCAATGCCATCCTCCATCGACTCCAAAAGCATAGAGGAAGCCCAAGCGACAGACAGTGAGCTATCCACACTCTTGAATGGAACAACTTCACTGCAACTGCAATCTGTGGAGCTCACGAAAGGAGTGCTTGTGTATTGTGATGTCTCAACGGGCTCCATACGGCCATACATTCCACGGAAATTACGCCACAGCGTATTTGCTCATATTCATGGACTATCACATCCCAGCGGCAGAGCCTCACTCAAACAAATTCGGCGAAAATATGTGTGGCCTTCAATGTGCAAAGACGTTCTGGCATGGTCAAGAAACTGTCTACCATGTCAAAGAGCAAAAATACATAGACACAATTCACCAGTGGCGGAACATATTACGGTACCGGATCATCGATTTGAACATGTACATCTGGATATTGTGGTTATGCCACTGGTCGACGAATACAGATATTGCCTCACAATGATTGACCGTTTCTCTCGGTGGCCGGAAGCAGTGCCTCTTCGAGACATGTCAGCTGAAACTGTATGCAGAGCCTTTTGGACTTGCTGGATTGCTCGGTTTGGGTGTCCCAGGATCATAACTACCGACCAGGGCTCGCAATTTGAGTCCGCATTGTTTAAATCACTAACAAATATAGTCGGAAGCGAACACATCCACACAACTCCATACCACCCCCAATCAAACGGTATGATCGAGCGCTGGCACAGATCCTTAAAAGCTGCATTGATGTGTGAGCCTGGAACGCCTTGGACAAAGTTGCTTCCAACTGCTCTCCTTGGTCTGCGAACGTGTATCAAGGAAGATATACAAGCTTCAGCTGCGGAGATGCTCTACGGATGTACCCTTCATCTTCCAAATGAGTATTTTACAGACTTGGACTCGCCTCCAAGACCCGCTGAATTTTTGAGCGAGTTTCGAGCCAGTATGCAAACGCTGAAACCGTTTCCAACATCACACCATAACAGACCAAAACTATTCATGCACAAACACATCCACGATTGCTCACATGTGTTTGTCAGAACTGACTCCGTAAGACAACCATTGGAACCACCGTACACCGGACCTTTCCAGGTAATCGACAAGCCTTCAGATCGAGTCTTTCGCGTTCGCATGAACGGCAAGGAAGAATCTATATCAGTTGATAGACTGAAGCCTGCTTTCTTGGAGCGTAACGACACCGTCAACAGTCAGGAGGATTTCGCTAAAGCTCCCATGCGAACATATCAGGCACGTTCCCAACTATAGATCCTCGGCTTTTCTAGGAGGGGAGTACTGTGGCAACCTTGTCGGACACCTACAGGTCGATAACAAAAAGCTAACTGCAACCCTGGGTGAATGCCGCAGCCAACTTAATGAACGCAAGCGTCTCCTTCTTCTTCTCAAAACCTCTAAACACATCGGTTGTATATTCCTCACACATGTAAAACTTAATCCAAATAAATCGGCATCTATATTATAACTTTGTTTAAATATAGCGATGCCAAACACATGTGGTAACCTTGTCGGACACCTACAGGTCGATAACAAAAAGCTAACTGCAACCCTGGGTGAATGCCGCAGCCAACTTAATGAACTCAAGCGTCTCTTTCTTCTTCTCAAAACCTCTAAACAAATCGGTTGTATATTCCTCACATATGTAAAACTTAATCCAAATAAATCGGCATCTATATTATAACTTAGTTTAAATATAGCGATGCCAAAGTGGTGACCCCGAATGCTAAATCAACATTATAATCTACGTTCTGCAAAATCTCAACCCGCTATTCCAGCAGACGAATTTTTCGACGCCGCGAACATGCCGGCCACCGGCATGACTCAAAGCTGAAAAGGCTTTTGCGAGGCGGAGAAGCAGTCGGAAAAAAACCATCGGAGATCTTGGCGAATATGCGTCGTTTAGCACCTGCGATAGGATGCGAGCCAATAATCCGCTCGTTATTTTTGTCTGAGCTGCCCAAATCAATTCGCCCGTTCATTTCTGTGTCGGAGGAGCGCAGCCTCGAGAAGTTAGCTGAGATCGCCGACAAAATGCTGGAAGCGAGCGAGCCAACATCTGCCTTTGTAGTTTCAGCAGCGCCGTCGGAGCAGCGGAAGCAACATGTAGATGCATTGAGTAACGACAGATCGGGCATGTCTGAGCTAACAACGGCTCTACGAGCGCTGTCGACAAAGGTAGACCAGCTGCAACACGAGCTACGCCAATCAAAGCTTTCAAAAACGCCTCGGTAAACTCATGCAAGCAGTACGGACAACGGAGAGAGACAAAAGACGTTATGTTTTTACCACAGCAAATTTGGTAATGATGCTCGCAAGTGTCAGCCAACATGCCCACGTTACCAGCAGTCGTCAAACTAAAGATGCTGCCGTTGACTCAGCTGGTAAACGGCAGCGCATCAACGACCGGCAAACCCCAAGTTCCTAATATCTCACAAATTTGTCAGGACCGGCGATTACACATCAAAGATCGCTTGTCAAATGTCGAATTTCTTATCGACTCCGGATCAGTGGTGTCGGTAATACCGCACACGCTTGCACCACATGCACGAAACGATGGCAGACTCTATTCGAATGCCGCCAATCAATCAACAATTAAAACATACGGAAATCACAACATGCAGCTCGACTTGGGTCTGCAGGGTTCATGATCCTTGCCTCAACGAATGCGACTGCATTTCGGCATATCAAGCTCTTCGCAGGACTTCGCCGCTACTCCGACGCACAATGCGCTTGACTCATCGCTTGCTCTGCAACCCATCGACAAACATAATTTTCCAGAACGCACCCACGCTCACTCCGTGTGTCATTTCATTGAAACACGAGGCGCACCCGTAGCTGAACGACCAAGACGATTGTCAGGCGAAAAACTGATGTCGGCCAAATCGCAAGTCAATATGTTAATTGATAAAGGGATCTGTCGCTACTCCAAAAGCCCTTGGGCCAGTCCTCTTCACATGGTAGCAAAAAATAATGGAAGTTGGCGTGCTTGTGGTGATTACCGCAAGCTAAATGCAATCACAATCCCGGATTGCTATCCGATCCCACATATTGCTGAGCGACTCCACAAAAAGCAGATATTCTCAATGCTGGACTTGGATTGGAAAAGGCGTACTATCAAATACCTATGGCTCTCGGAGGACATTAGAAAAGACTGCAATCTGCACTCCGTTCGGTTTGGTAGTATTTCTTTATATGCCGTTTGGGCTAAAAAACGCAACACAACGGGTTATTGACCAAATCTTTCGTGAAGTTGACTACGTGTTTTGTTATGTGGATGATATCCTCATAATGTCGGATTCGGCAGAGCAACATAAGCATCACTTGCGGAATGTCTTGGATACGTTGCAAAAGCATGGATTGGTCATAAACAAAAGACAAATGTAACTTTGCTCAGACAGAAGTCCAATTCCTTGGTTACATTGTCAACAGCAGAGGGATAAAGCCCCCTGAGGACCGGGTAAACGCTATAATTGATTTCCCTCAGCCTCAATCAATTTGCGAGTTGAGTCGATTTTAGGAATTTTAAGCTACTATCGTCGCTGTATTGCTCACGCTTCTCAAATGCAGGCTCCTCTAAATGACATCATATGGAATATGAAGAAAATCGACAAGCGGACGATTCAATGGACTCCTGAAACAGTCAAAACATTTTCAGAATGCAAGATTCTCAACAGCAATATTCTCCCATCCGAATTCTAACGCAGATTTCAGTTTGGTGTGGGACGCGTCTGACACGGCGATCGGAGCAGTTCTGGAACAACATTCTGACCATGGCTGGCAGCCTCTTGGATTCTTCTCAAAAAACCTGAGCCCCCGAGCGCAACTACAGCACCTACGACCGTGAACTACCAGCCATCTACGAGGCCATAATATATTTTAAGCACCTAGTAGAATGCAAGAGTATTTGTGATCAAAACGGATCATAAGCCCCTAATATATGCGTTTTCACAACGACCAGAGAAGGCATCACCTCGTCAACTGCGTCATCTTAACTTCATCTCTCAATTCTCTACATCAATCATTCATTTGAGTGGAAACGACAATACTGTGGCTGATGCGCTCTCCAGGCTAAATTCAATATCAATGCCATCCTCCATCGACTCCAAAAGCATAGAGGAAGCCCAAGCGACGACTGTCCACGAAGGACAATTCACGCCACAGCGTATTGTAGCTCATGGATTCATGGACTATCACATGCCAGCGGCAAAGGCCTCATTCAAACAAATTCGGCGAAAATATGTGTGGACTTCAATGTGCAAAGACGTTCTGGCATGGTCAAGAAACTGTCTACCATGCAAAAGCAAAATACATAGACACAATTCACCAGTGGCGGAACATATTACGGTACCGGATCATCGATTTGAACATGTACATCTGGATATTGTGGTTATGCCACTGGTCGACGAATACAGATATTGCCTCACAATGATTGACCGTTTCTCTCGGTGGCCGGAAGCAGTGCCTCTTCGAGACATGTCAGCTGAAACTGTATGCAGAGCCTTTTGGACTTGCTGGATTGCTCGGTTTGGTTGTCCCAGGATCATAACTACCGACCAGGGCTCGCAATTTGAGTCCGCATTGTTTAAATCACTAACAAATATAGTCGGAAGCGAACACATCCACACAACTCCATACCAGCCCCAATCAAACGGTATGATCGAGAGCTGGCACAGACCCTTAAAAGCTGCTTTGATGTGTGAGCCTGGAACGCCTTGGACAAAGTTGCTTCCAACTGCTCTCCTTGGTCTGCGAACGTGTATCAAGGAAGATATACAAGCTTCAGCTGCGGAGATGCTCTACGGATGTACCCTTCATCTTCCAAATGAGTATTTCACAGACTTGGACTCGCCTCCAAGACCCGCTGAATTTTTGAGCGCGTTTCGAGCCAGTATGCAAACGCTGAAACCGTTTCCAACATCACACCATAACAGACCAAAACTATTCATGCACAAACACATCCACGATTGCTCACATGTGTTTGTCAGAACTGACTCCGTAAGACAACCATTGGAACCACCGTACACCGGACCTTTCCAGGTAATCGACAAGCCTTCAGATCGAGTCTTTCGCGTTCGCATGAACGGCAAGGAAGAATCTATATCAGTTGATAGACTGAAGCCTGCTTTCTTGGAGCGTAACGACACCGTCAACAGTCAGGAGGATTTCGCTAAAGCTCCCATGCGAACATATCAGGCACGTTCCCAACTATAGATCCTCGGCTTTTCTATGAGAGGAGTACTGTGGCAACCTTGTCGGACACCTACAGGTCGATATCAAAAAGCT
>JAWNLW010000086.1:0-21757 GCA_035042075.1 Drosophila macrospina | reverse complement strand
TATTGCTATCCGCGACGATTCAAATAATCGTTATAACAGCGGGAGCTAAACGTAATAAAATTTGATTTGGCAATGACATAACGCGAAAAATCAGAAGGATTTCCGATTCCTTGTATCTTTTATAATATCGTGATTTCACATTCATTAACATTGTTAGATCTCGCTAGAAACAGGATGGTCTATTAAACTTTACAGGGAACATACGGTGCACCCATCGCGATCGACTTTGAGAGGCTCTGTACTAATCGAGGAGAGCAAAAAAATTAAGTAATATCTATTATGGTTAACTTCAATAAATACATTTTTATTTCATTTTGTCGACGCTCGAACTCGCTCGAAATGCCATGTACTACGCATATAAAAAACGGTATTGGTTGCAAAACAAAATGATCCCTTGATTGACATTCTAACTCACTGCTGCCGGCCAAATCAAAATATCACAATTCGTTTTTCCGTTTTATTGCCCGTTTTACAAGTTTATTTGGCTTAAATAATGTTTATCTCATTATCGTTCGTTCTTGGAAGAGAGCAGCAATAATGAGCGAAGGAAACTATCGTCACTATTCTTGCGTTGCTTTATATGCATGTATAACTGTATGCGTGTCTGTATTTACTGAGGCGCTTGTGCAGACACGTATAAAAAATATTTATTAATGCAGAACAATTAAGGGTGAACCCGTCTTGTCCTTCTGTATTGGTTTTATATATAATATGCATAAAATAAAGTTTTCTACAACGCAGCAAGGTTCGAGCCCCAGACCTCCCATAAGAAAATCATATGTCCTATAACTTGAGTTACTGCTTTACACAGTCTTAAATTCTTAATATTTTCTGACAAATGAGGCAAAACCAATAATATATGTATAAATAAAATAAGATTTATTAATTTATAATAATTATAAACTTAAGCTTGTAATTGTCAGCAACGAGATTTGAACTCTTACTCTCGCAGCGTGTCTTGTTGTTGTTGTTGTACTAACTAGAGCATTTGTTGGCCGCTGCAGCTTCCATTAACCTGGTGATCATTCATTCCTTAATATATTCTATGTCTATGTTCCGATCATGATAAAATTTTCGGAAAACGTCTGCAAAGAGGAATCTTCTATGTGTGCCAAATCAAGAAATAGGTTTTTTCAATTTGCGGAGGCGCTAGGGCCGTGGCGTAAATCTAAAACAAACTTGATTTGCGTGCACAGTATAAGAGTGTTGTCACCAAATTTGGTAAATCTAGTTCTTATAGTCTCTGAGATCTAGTGCTCATACGGACAGACGGACATGGCTATATATAAGAATATATATACTTTATAGGGTCTGCCACTCCTCCTTCTGCATATGACACACATTTCGCTTTCGTCTAACAAAGAAGACTATGTACTTTTGAAGTACAGAGTCTACAAAATTTGAAGCGGCAATGTTCATGTTAGTACAAGAGTACAGTTGTGACCAGCCGGTATTTAAAATAAGACTGCTAAGTTTGTAATAATTAGCTTAACGAAAGCAATGAGGTTTAACTATTGGATTGGTAGAAGCAGTAGTCTCACAAAGAGGCAGTTCTAAAACTAAATAAACAGTATGGTGAGAGGGGTCATCAGGGACTACTAAAAGATCGATGAGTGACGCTAAACTACAGATTGGTCCAGATACAAAAATCAGATCAAGAAGACGGTCGTTACAGTTACGAATCAGATTAACTTAAGGCAACAATTCTAAGACCGAATTAATAATTTCGGTGTAGCTTAATAAGTAAATTATTTTGGAAAATTATATAATATAAGGTAAATTGGCTTTAGATTTCGTTCACTTTTAATATGCGACACAACGTACGGGCAAATAATTCGAAAAAAAATCATTCAGTCATTTCTTATCCATTAACAAAAAAATTAAATTATTATAAAATTAGAAAGGCTAAGTAACAACTTCTTAATTTTAAATACGAATCCATTCAACATAATGTAATCTACGATTGTGCAGTGCAGTGTGTTTCACCGACTTCATCTTGGTCAGTGTGTCTGTGTTCAGGCGCACAAATTGCTCTTTGTACATCGATGCCGCTGGAGCTCTTCAAGCGGAGTTTGCCACCAGTATAGCACGTATTTGTAAATATAAGACTAGGAACACCCCGTCAAAATAACCACATAAAAGGGCTATTTAGTTATACATTTTAAGTCATACGTAAATAATTTGAAATTTCAAAAAAATTAAATATGTTCCATTCAGTTTGCACATCTGATCAAAGCTTCTTCAAATAAGCTTCTTTAAAATATAAGTCACATTTGACTTTATCGAGCAACATTATTTTTTGTCTTCACTTGCCATAACATCTTATAAATAGGGCATTCCTAAAGTAAAAATCGCCGATTCAAGGAACTCAGACTTAGTAGGTTCGAACAGCAGCGATGGTAGGGTAAACCAAGACAGAAGATACATTCATCCAGATCCAATGCCTTCGAAAAGGACTGATGAGACGGACATAAATGCTCAGCGACTTAGAATTTTGGTCGAAGCAGAAACAAGCTAAGGGAGTGCCGACGAAGTGGTGTTTTCGTTCGCCACAATATTAAATGTTGCTGCTATTATCGACCGCTTGGACTTCAGTTGAGAAACAAGGTCAACATGAAAAAACATGCACTAGTGAAGGGCATGGTGCATATGAGGCTTTTCAAATATTTATCTCTAGCCTGATATCCTATTTGCGGCAAATTTGCCTGATCTTTCCTTAGCGATGGTACTCGCCCAGCAGATTGAAGCTTGCAGATTGAATAGAACTCGGAAACTAAACCTCAGAGACAGTCAGCGTAGTCGCCAAGTACGTCAACTCGAGTAGCCCACAGCATGTTAGAAAAAAATCAACCTATTCAGAGCTAAGAATGTGGCAAAAAGTGCGGTGACACGGATAGCTGTCGATACGGACGAGGAATCTGACGCTCTCTATATTTTAGGAGTAGGTTCCTGCTATGAAGATTATTATCGACACCTGTGAGTCAAAAAATGACATTCGTCCTCCCAATGGGTTGAAAGGAGTCCACCCAGTCGATTACCCGTTCACCGCTCATCATTCACGGCACCACATAGGAAAAAACTTTTGCAAACGCTAGCGAAGCACTGCCATAGGACACTTCGGTGATAGCCACTAAGATATACTATCCTCTTGGTTCAATTGAATTTGTGAATAAAGAAATTCAGATTCTCTTTTTAACATAAGTGTACATTTCCTTGGATTTGCTGTCACTAGTGCCGGGAACACATCAATAGTACGTCCTGGCACACTTTTGCATGCATTTTAGTACAAATCTAACGCTAACCATGAGCAGTTGGCAATATGGAAAATCAAGTGTATCAGCTGGAGAATGCTCGGCGTACCAATGAATTTTTCATCGAAATATTGGATCAGTTCATGTACCCGAATGAGACCAAAGACAATTTAACTAATGAAGTGGATTTAAAGGAAGTGAAAGATGGAATATTGAATTAACGTTTGTTATAAATTCTGTTAGTCAGTCTACTTGCTATGCCCAATACAGCGTAGATGAACAATTCTCTGACGCCACTAAGGGAATTAAAATTCCTTGTGCTCATGCAAGGTATAAGGTTGCATGATATAAGGTTGATAAGGTTGAAATTAACTTCTGTGTATTACATAATATAAACAAGTCAGGCGGTACAGTCGGGGGACGACTGTGGGAGACTCTGTACTAATCGGGGAGAGCAAAAAATTTAAGTAATATATATTATGATTAATTTCAATAAATACTTTTTATATCATTTTGTCGCCGCTCGAATTCGCTTCCTATTAAGCAAATATAAAAGTAAATTTAAATTCCATATACTACGCATATAAAAATTGAATTGATCGGGACGCGAACTCGCGATCCCTTGATTGACATTCTAACGCTCTATGCCCTGGGCCACCGACGAACGACTTCAGCAGCCGACAGAGTCAAAATATCACACTTCGTATTCTCGTTTCATTGCCCGCCCCTGGCAGCAAGTTTCTTTTGCTTAAGCAATGTTCAACTTATTATCGTTCGCTCTTGGAAGAGAACAGCAATAGTAAGCGCGCAAGAGCGAAGGAAACAAACAACTGTTATTTTTTTTGCGCGTTGCTGTGTATACACGTATAACTGGAACTGTACAGCGTGGCAGTTTTTACTGAGATGCTTATGAAAACTATGCTGACAAATCAATTGGTGGTTAAAAACGCGTCTTGTGCATATGTATTGCTTCTATAAAATTATAAAAACATTAAATATTGTTTGGGATGCACAAAGCTTCGAACCCCAGACCTCTCACTCGCAAATCGTACGTCCTATAACTTGAGACACCGCCTTACATACTGAATGGTCGGCAACCTCTATACATATACAGCACGAAATTTTGCATTTGTCATATATATAAATACGAATTTCTAACGAAATTTGGTTAAATCAATAACCTTAATAAATTAAATTCTTAATATTTTCTGACAAATAAGGCAAAACTAATAATATATGTATATATAAAATGAAAGTAATTAATTTACAATTATTAAAAAATGTAATTTGGAATTGTCAGCAGCGGGATTCGAACTCGCGCCTTTGCGGCGTGTCTTGTTGTTGTTCTAACTAAAGCAATTTTGGCCGCAAAGCTGCCATGAACCTGGTGATCATTCATTCCTTAATATCTTCTATGTTTATGATCCGATAGTGGTGAAATTTTCGGAGAAAGTCCGCACAGGGACATCCTCCATATGTGTCAAATCTGAATCTAAATCTAAAGTCGCTAGCTTTAGAAATACGTTTTTATCGATTTGCGGGGGCGGAAGGGACGTGGAAAAAATTTAAAACAAACTTGAACTGCCGGCACACTATACACGTGTTGTCACCAAATTTGGTTACTCCAGCTCTTATAGTCTCTGAGATCTAGGTGTTCATACGGACGGACAGACGGACATGGCTATATCGTCTCGGCTGTTGATGCTGTCAAGAATATATATATCTTATGGGTCTGCCACGCCTCCTTCTGCCTGTTACGCACATTTCGATTTCGTCAAACCTAGTAGACTATGTACTTTTTAAGTACAGAATCTAAAAATCACACATTTACTAAGAAACAAAAAATAAATAAAAATTGTTTGCTAAAATTTAAATTGAATAAATATTTGAGTGTTTTATATTGTATATATTATGATTTACTACATAATATCGATAGACTTATTGTGAATTGCTTAGAATTTTTGTTAAAATCGGGAGATCGTGAGTTCTTTTAATTTGAATTTTGAGCATACTGCAAAAAAATAAAATTACACTCAACTGTCATACTGGCATGCGATATCAAGTACAACAGCTACAATAAATTATGGAAGAGTGGACACACAACGATTTTTTCAAGATGACTTGAATACCCTAATTAAAATTGATATATTTAATTTATTTGAAAAAGATGAGATGTTTATAAAAGAGATGAGAGATAAACTTGGAGACGATGTAAATAATGATTATTTTGATTTCACATATGATGTAAAGATTATTATTAGAACATACACAAATATAATATTTTAATATTTAAGAAGACAAACAAATATTAAAGACTATGCACTTTGTGGAATACTCGCATAGGGAATACACGCTGTACTCAGTATCTTTTATCTTTCTATCAATTTGTTTTCCCTATCTTCTGGACATAAATAACTAGCCTTTATAGCATCTTCATCGTCAGAAAAACAAGCAGTTTACTCAATATAATTCAGCTCTATATCAATAAATACATTTACATCACTATTACTTGAATAAAGATGAATTGTATCATAGGCACCTCCGACGTGAGGCATATTCGAATTCTATTCGCCGCAATCGGAGAACTCAATTGCCATTATTTACTTCTCCTGCGTTTTCAATATTTTCGGAGCCCTGATCTTCCAATATTTAATGCTTGAAGGGGCTCTCTATCATCTAACACATAATTTTCTCTTAATTAATTCCTGATTTTGGCAACAACAAAAATCACAATCCCTAGCTACAAGCTCTAAATGCTCTTCCCTTTATGAAACATAAAACATAATTAATTCCCAAAAACAGACACATCTATAAGTGTTCCTATTAAACGTCCAATATATAATTATATGCGGTGCGAGCTCTTTTTGACTAAGCCAGTCTCATCGCGCATCCTATAATCTAACGACTTGATAGCTCTTGGCTTATCGTTTTCAAATTTTAATTCAGAAAAATCTACTTGGCATAATCTATTAAGCTAATTTGGATGCTGAATATAATACTCAAAATAATCTAAATCAAATACATAATCCGAGTCATAGGCCTAAGAATCTTAACCTGATGTTCTGGTATTGATGTTTATATATATATATTTGTTCTTTTGCTGGATCAAGGCGTATTTTAGCTGTTTTTAATTAGATTTTGCTTGATTTAATCTACATGTTAATTACTTCTTTATGTGAAACTGTACAGTTTATATACTCTGTGTCGTAATTTAATTACTCGTTTTGCATGAATTTGTGTTTAGTTTTCAAGTAAAACATTTGAACAAATATTGGCGATTTTTGTATGCTTGTTATTGATTTCTTGTAACGTCACCTAATTTGTTTGAGTTATTTTTGGATGATGTACGTGTTGACCTCTCTCGCTCTACGTCTCTGCGTCTGCGCGTTTTTGCTTACATAGCTGCGTTTTGTTGTATTTGTGTTGTTGACTGGAATTTTCATTGTGCGTTGTTGCTCTTTTTGTTGACCTTGATTTCTTTTTACTTTCATTTCTTGTGCAGTTTCAATAAGGCATATTAGCTTGTTAATTATGTTTATCTGCTGTAGTCTAATAGACTAGTCAAGAAATCGGGCAATTTTATAGCTTTCTTAACATGAAACATAAATCATCCGAAAGCTAACTGTACTGACATAACTACTAACTTCTCTTCTAACTCACCTTATCCTGACAGTTTATTAAAGTCTAACTGTATTTTTGATCCCCTGATCTCAGAAAATTTATTCACCAGGTCCTGATGGATGGATACTTAGGTATTGTGCTGCATCTCTTTGAAGGCAGGTGCAGATCTTGCCTCCTTTCATACCTGGTGTGAAACTAATTTGCAACTAAACTTCTCCAAATGTAAGGTGATGTCGTTCTATCGAAGCAGGCCTCATATTTTGAATTACACGCTTGATCATACTCCTCTATAGGGTTTAAATCATGTAAAGCATTAAGAAATTCTCTTGAATATAAATTGAAATTTTATCTGCATATTTTCTATACTGTCAGTAAGGCTACTCAAATACTTAGATTCATCAATCGATGGTCTAAGGAATTCGACGGCCCTTATTCGACAAAATTATTTAATATTTCTCTTGTTCGGCCTATTCTGGAATACGGATTTTGTGTGTGGTCTCCCCAATATCCTGTACACCAGGACGATATTGAGACTGTACAAAAGCAGATTTTATTTTTCACGCTACAGAACCTTAACTTGGTTGCTGGTATTGATCTGCCCTCTTATTCTAATATACTCTTGCTATTTAATTCCACTGTTCCTTCATAGACCTACTCGCAACTTTATGCACTCTCGCTCTTAACACATGTACCTGTGGTACATACATTTTCATGTATTTAACTTAGCATCCTCGTTCCGACTAATCTCTTTATCTGGTTTAAACTAACCACATTGAAAATCTTTCAGATCTGATATATATTTTTAAATATGTTTTATATTTAAATATATATTTTATATTTAAAAATGTTGTATTTTTACTTCAAACTAATTTATTTTATACATTACGTTTGTAATTATTTGTAATTTCATTTTCATAAGACTTTGTTTTTAATATTTAGATCGACTGCTTTTAATAGACGTTAAATAAATAAAAAATAATTAAGGAAGCAAAATAATATTAAATTACAGAATGAAAATTCATAACTGCAGCAGTTTATGTTCACTTAACATTAAAACAATGTTAATTCGGAATCAATTACTGATTTGCGAAGCAAAATAAATTTTAAATAAAAATGTATGCACAGTTCGATTGTGGGTAAGACACATATATAATATTTACAAAACCTTACACTAAGACACAAGCTCGACGACAACGAAGTACATAACCGGTATCTAATAGATGTGAACGTATTTAAGCCCATTTTAATTTCAAAATTGTGTTTTAAATAAGTGATTACCCCAAACCAAAAAAATGAGGACAACGCAAATAATGTACACTTTGAAACATAAGCTACTCATAATTGGGATGAGATCAAACACGCTCAAATCCTGCACTGTTTGTATCTTAATGTACGAATTATAACAAGGCTAGCCTTAATTGGTGAAGTAGCCAAAATAAGACGTCTTATAGAAATGCAGAAGATTATCGAGCCGCTGATCATATCACCTAGAATCAAATCAGAGCGCGTCATTCAAATACGTCAATATGTCAAATGGCCATAACAATATTTGCAATGTTCCGCACAAGCAATGAGTCGACAATGTATTGGTGATCTGTATGCCAGAACAAGTTACATAGAATGGAAAACAAAAGATAGCGAACGATTTGTAAAAATCTGTGAAAACGTTAAAGACAAGGTGATCGATATGAAAGGCAGAAAATTAATTGAGCCTTGCGATGGAATGCATCTTGGATAAGTGCTGCATACTAGCGAGAAATCAGATACAGCAATTTAAAAATCAAAATCATCATGAATACGAAAAGAGTGACTAATCGATCAAGGAAGTTTTAAATAAACTCAATCTGTACAACGGCATACAAAAACACACATGCAAAATTTGGTATATTTAGCTCTTATTTTTGCGGAAATCGACGCGTGTATGCATTGTATTGAGATTGCCAAATCCGTAAAATGACTTCACAAGGTACAACGGTGGAGTTCTCTTTCGTCTACACATTTTATTTGCAATAAATAGACGCATCAATGCTCTGCTTTAGCTCTTAAAATAAGCTTCTCATTCAAAGCAGACAAACATACATAACCAACAACGAAATAAATATAATGACCCTGCTCTTAGTTCCCACTACTATTGTATCGACAATGAGAGAGCATCACTTAATCATAATAGACTTGCTACTGCCAATAAAAGCTAAATGAGAATTTAAATGCTTCAGAGTGTTCGGAAAATAGCTGACTCCTCCCTGCTGGCTGTCAGACATCTCTTTGATTTGATTGTAACGAAAGATGTTATCGAAACTGCTGATGAGTTCGAGCGAATATTCACGTTGCTGCTACTGTTGAAGCATACTGAATCACACTGACTTTGATGCTGATTGACTTATCTATATTTTGCACTCTGAGACTCACATACACATGAAACAAATGAAGATAATGTCATTTCCGGTTAGTTTTTAAATGACCTTGCTGATAGGTTCACCCCATTCAATTTGGAAATAAGCGAAAATGTGTACACGGCCGACCATATTTGCTCGAAATACTGATTGAAATAATGTAGAACTGCTTATCGTCGTATATCGCCGTAAATTCCAAACAAAACCAGCATGCGCTCTCACTCCCATCATATAAACACCACTCGCTTCTGCTTGAAAGCTCCAGGAGGATGTCAAATTTCCTAAAATGCTTCAGACACATATTCACCTTGTCGTGGATCTATACGGCTAGTTTTCTAAGTTACTAATACTGTTTATATTAAATAGCAAGTCAGGCAGCTACAGTCGGAGGACGACTGTGGGAGACTCTGTACTAATCGGGGAGAGCAAAAAAATTAAGTAATGTATATTATGATTAACTTCAATAAATACTTTTTATATCATTTTGTCGCCGCTCGAATTCGCTTCCTATTAAGCAAATATAAAAGTAAATTTAAATTCCATATACTACGCATATAAAAATTAAATTGATCGGGACGCGAACTCGCGATCCCTTGATTGACATTCTAACGCTCTATGCCCTGGGCCACCGACGAACGACTTCAGCAGCCGACAGAGTCAAAATATCACACCTTCGTATTTTCGTTTCATTGCCCGCCCCTGGCAGCAAGTTTCTTTTGCTTAAGCAATGTTCAACTCATTATCGTTTGTTCTTGGAAGAGAACAGTAATAGTAAGCCCGCGAGAGCGAAGGAAACAAACAACCGTTACTTTTTTTGCGCGTTGCTGTGTATACATGTATAACTGGAACTGTACAGCGTGGCAGTTTATACTGAGATGCTTATGAAAAACTATGCTGACAAATCAATTGGTGGTTAAAAAGGAGTCTTGTGCATATGTTTTGCTTTTATAAAATTATAAAAACACTAAATTTTGTCTAGGACGCATCAAGCTTCGAACCCCAGACCTCTCACCCGCAAATCGTACGTCCTGTAACTTGAGCCACCGCAATACATACTGCGTGATCGGCAATCTCAATATATATATAGCACGAATTTTTGCATTTTTCATATATATATATACGAATTTCTAACGAAATTTGGTTAATTCTTTCTTTTAAATTCTTTATATTTTCGGACAAATAAGGCAAAAGTAATAATAAATGTATATATAAAATAAAAGTAATAAATTTATAATTATTAAAAAATTTAATTTGGAATTGTCAACAGCGGTATTCAAACTCCCGCATAGCTGCCATGAACCTGGTGATCATTCATTCCTTAATATCTTCATTGTTTAAGATCCGATCGTGCTGAAATTTTCGGAGAAAGTCCGCACAGGGACATCGTCCATATGCGCCAATCTGAATCTAAATCTAAAGTCGGTGGCTCTAGAAATACCTTTTTTTCGATTTGCGGGGGCGGAAGGGGGCGTGGAAAAAATTTGAAACAAACTTGATCTGCGTGCACACTACACACGTGTTGTCACCAAATTTGGTAACTCTAGCTCTTATAGTATCTGAGATCTAGGTGTTCATACAGACGGATAGACGGACAGTCGGACAGACGGACATGGTTATATCGCCTCGGCTGTTGATACTGATCAAGAATATATATACTTTATTGGGTCTGCCACGCCTCCTTCTGCCTGTTACGCACATTTCGCTTTCGTCAAACCTAGTAGACTATGTACTTTTTAAGTACAGCGTCTAAAAATTAATAAATTTGAATATCCTCTGCCCTGGCATAAAACAATAACATATTTAAGGTGTATTCTGATTAAGTATTAATTTTTTAGACTCTGAACTAAAAGTTCACAGTCTATTAGGTTTGACGAAAGCGAAATGTGCGTAACAGGCAGAAGGAGGCGTGGCAGACCCTATAAAGTATATATATTCTTGATCAGCGTCAACAGCCGAGACGATATAGCCATGTCCGTCTGTCCGTCTGTCCGTTTGTCCGACTGTCCGTCTGTCCGTCTGTATGAACACCTAGATCTCAGAGACTATAAGAGCTAGAGTAACCAAATTTGGTGACAACACGTGTATTGTTTGCAGGCAGATCAAGTTTGTTTTAGATTTTTGCCACGCCCCCTTCCGCCCCCGCAAATCGAAAAAAACGTATTACTGAAGCTACCGACTTTAGATTTAATTCAGATTTGACACATATGGAGGATGTCCTATTTCGGACGTTTTCTGAAAATTTCAGCACGATCGGTTCATAAACATAGAAGATATTAAGGAATGAATGATCAGCAGGTTCATGGCACCTCTGCGGCCAAAATTGCTTTAGTTAGAACAACAACAACAAGAAACGCCGCAAAGGCGCGAGTTCGAATCCCACTGCTGACAATTCCAAAATACATTTTTTAATAACTATAAATTAATTACTTTTATTTTATATATACATATAATATTAATTTTGCCATATTTGTCAGAAAATGTTGAGAATTCAAGAGAAAGCAAGAACCAAATTTCTTTAGAAATTCGTATATATATATATATATATGACAAATGCAAAAACTCGTGCTGTAGTTCAGAGTCTCCCACAGTCGTACCCCGACTGTAGCTTCCTGACTTGTTGTATATTTAGATAAGTATTTTTATGTATATATTCTTTTTTCTTTTTAACTGTGTATTTTTTTTTGTAACTGTGTGTTTGTTTTGCAATTTACATTTTGATAATTCTGATAATTTTGCAGCGATGAATCTGTTATCTTTTCCGTCAACTTGTTCATCTTCTTACGTTCTACCTAATTCGGCTTTTTTTTTATCGAAGTTCAATGTTAAAAGCCTGCATGGGCAGCCGTATATACTAATTTATGCCGATGATGTAAGGCTCTATTAACTCTAAAACGTATCGATTCTCATTATTAAGGGCAATTCGTTATTCTTTTCGTACCCTATGTCCTTAAAAAAACGGCGAAAACGTTATCAGGTAGATCAAGTTTAATTAAAATTTTAGATAACTTCCTTCCCTCCTAAGCAAATCGATAAAATTGATGGTAACTATTTATTGATTATATTTTTCAACGTACTGATTTCGAATTTAATGATGTTTGATCTGTGTATGGTATACAAGAACCTTCGTGCCAAATGTTGTGTCTCTAGGTATTACACAAGTTGCTGGGATCTACGTTATTATGCAGAGAAACTGACTTTGTTAACTCGTCTGTTGATACTGATTATATATGTGTATATTGCATGTGTAAATATGTACACAGAAAATTTATAAATGTTAGAAAATTTGAAGGTAGTAATTTATCTTATTACAGATATAATTTTTTTGAAAGAAATATTACAATTATTAGCCATTAGGTTTAAAAACGATCGTTTACTAATTTATATATTTTTATAATTTTATAATTTTATAAAGATATATATACCTATATATACTAGACCGCCCGGGTTTCCAATAAAACTTATATTTTAAGCGTAGAAAGTTACATTGGGTGTATACATTATGGAAGGAGATAAGCATAAAAGTTGTAGATCTTTATTGACCTGACTTTTGCCTTTAATACAATAATTTCTTATGACATTAGTTATTTCATGTATTCTAAAAGTATCCAAAAGGTTATGAAACAAGATTTACAATATATAAATATAATTTATAACTTATTTAGTTTGGTCTCATCCTAAATAATTCTAATCGTCGTGCGGCTGGTCGTCGAACTTGGCGGAACTTCATAGCCCTGGACTACCAAAGCATCGCCAAATGCAGGTTTAAAGAGTAAAATGAAGCGGGAGTACCGTCGAGCAGAATTCTTGAATAAAATAAATATATATTTGATAATAATTAGGGTAGTAAAAACGGCCCTAACAAAAAAGAAGCTCAAATTTTACACAACATAAAGATTTGTTGATATTTTACTGTGCATTAAGACGGCGTATACGAAAACATTAACTGCAAGTGCGTCAAATTAAAATTTAAATGAGTCAATTTTGTTCTCATAAAGTATATAAAGTCTTTTTAGCATTAAGTACCAAGTACAATTGAGGCCAGTGAATTTTAAAACCCACGCAGACGAAATTTATTTAATGTTTTTTTACTATTTACTAGATATAATCGTCAGGCAGGTGGATTGATGGACAGACAGTCGGACTTGGCTCAATCGACTGAGATATTGATACCGATCAGGGATATGTATAGTTTACATGGCCTTCTACGCCTTCTGTCTGTTACATTCTTTTATACAAAGCTTAGATATCCCTGAAAAGGGAATAAAAACGGTATAAATTGTGTATTATGTATAGTATATATTCTTTATATGGATCTGCGGATCCAACCAACACCTGAATATAGGAGTATAGTTTCCTAGGGAAACCAAATTTGGTACACAGACAGAAATAAATCCAATCTATACCGGCCATATTTGTGCATAGACTTTTATGATTCACACACAGATAAGGAATGCTTTACCCCAAAAATCGATAAAATCGAGTCAGAGACGAGTACACGCCAATTTTCTCTATGGGCATCAGCCTGTTTTAAAAAATTTGCCGTCTTCAATAATTTCCTTTTATTATTTTTATCGTACTTTTAAATTAAAGTATAATGAGCTCAAAAATGTATGCATTACAGATTAAAAAGATGACCATTTTTATATCCTCTGCCCATTGAAAATGGTCTCAGCGATCTCAGCAACTAAAACAGGCACTTAATTGGGTATGAAAATTCAAGTATACCATACCCAGATGAACTTTATTTAAAATGCCCACCTTCGCTTATTAACTTATTATGTCCATATTTGTCAGCGTAGATACTTCTAAATTTACAGGTGCATAAAGATTATAATATAATATAATATAAAGAAAGTATCATCAATATCAGTCTATAAATAAGAAAGATAATCTGAAAACAAAATGTTGCTTTGAATCGCTTTGCTCTTTACGGACAGTACATGTGTTCAAGCGAGAAAACGAATGACCGCGATACATGCACATGTAACTGTAGCGACATAACACTCAGCTTTATATGCTGAGAATTCATATACTATATGAGTGTTCCTAAAAACCATTCTTTTAACACCATTTAGTCACTTACTTCTACTATAATTAAAAAATATTTTTAGAAGACCGCCACGCGCGCTCGACTAATCCGCTTATAAATAATGAACGTATATTGAAAAGTAACAAATTGATACATTAACAGAAGTGGAACACGGGCTCATTATCAGCTTGAAGTTATTGTTATTATGTAGATAGTTTCAATACTGAAAGGGTAGTATGTATTTAAGTTAGGTCAGAAGGTCAGAAGCATATGGGGACCATGGCTGTACCGACGCAGCTCATCGTCCTGATCAAGAATTTCCATTTTGTACATCATGCAAAAGATTACAAAGAGCTTAGCCTAAAGAATTTCGTAGCTGACTTTGCAGACTGTACGTTACTTGGTTATCAGAGTTCGAATTCTACTTTATGAAGGAAAATTTGTATTTGGTCGAGCGTATCGAAAGAGTTTGATACAGAGGTCGACGTTCCATTCCAAAGTTGTTTTGTTTTGTGGAAATAATACCTCTACCGGAAAAATACTCACCATTATTAAAGACGAAATCGTCCGCGATACTTTTGTGATCGTTCGAAAGATTTTGGTGAACAACTCGTCGGGAAGCTCAAGCGAAACGTTGCTGCGACTGAGTTCCAGTGTATCGTTTAGATCTTTACCACTGGTGCGTGACTGTCGTTTTGTTTTACGAGAGGCAGGAGAGAATGTAAAATGCAAAAAAAAAGATATTTAAAGAATATTATGAGTACGTAAGTTTATCACAGTATTAGAAACAGAAGCTAGTCGCAGAACAAAAAGTAGGTTTGAGAATTTGGTTGTTGCTGTTGTTGGTTAGTTGCTGATTGTATAATATATATTCAATTAAAATATTTAAAAATGGAATTATAGCTTTACACGAAACAGGCAAGAGGAAGCTTCATAGGCATTGTGAGGTATATTTATCATTTACAGTGTCAAAAGTCGAGTTGATTGAGAATATGTATGAAATATGTAAGTTTTGGTATACTGTCTGGTTGAGTAGTCTAATCAAGCTGTGTTGTAAAAGTTTAAGAACGATCGATGTATGACTATCTATGAAAATTCGTAAATGGATATCTAAGTTAACTTGACAATAATGTCTTTACTTGTTTTCTCTTTTTTTTATTTTAGATTGATTTATCGATACGTAAATACAAATAATCCATGTGATTTACTTATCTTTTTATAGTCAGAAGCGATTTATATACATGTACTATATATATATATATATATATATATATATATATATATATATATATATATATATATATATATATATATACTTTTAATCTTGACTACTGCAAAATTAACAATAATATCATACACAATTAATTTATCAATGAGCCGTGCGAGCAATATAAGGATACATTAAAGGGAAAACTGTCGGTTCATTCCATAATAGACTTATGAGTGGAATAACTAAATGATGGAACGAACGATTCAGGCTAGGTCAAATGATTGAGATTCTCAGCCAGCTATCGAAGTCTGGTCAATAGCCCGCTTCATCAGAGTCCGGCTCAGGTGTTGTGGCACCTGCGATGCTATTTAAGCCGCCCGACGAACCCTGGAGAATTGGGCCCGATAAGGTCAAAAACTTGGACACAACATTGCCAAGACCGCCATTGGCATTCCCGTTGCCCGAAGAGGAGCCGCTGAAAGTAGTTATGGTGGTCAGTACGCCAGTGGTCAGATCATTGGCAATATTGCCAATTGATCGTATTTTCGGAGAAACGACTGCAGTGATTAGAGACTGAAAGTCTTTTATAGCCACTGGAGCATTAATATTCCACTGCTTATTTTTCTCAATATTGGATCGATCCAGCTGCGCAATTACGCGTGTCTTTGAATCCAGAAAGTTGTCGATTTTCTGCAATGGGATACAGTCGGAGTATTAGTCACTCAAAGCATTTTGATGTCGGCAATACTTACACCAAATACAAATCCAAGTACGGCATTTTTTACCTCAAATGTTGCATCAGGCAGTTTTCTTTTGTTGCGTTCAAGTTCGGCGTCTAACACCTCCTAGAATGGAAATCGAAAAAAAGCACAGAGAATTGGCATTGGATTCGAGCGATTCGGCAAATTACACGGTCTCTCCTCCTTTTGTTACAATATCAGTAGCAGAAATCTGAGCTATTGAACCGCATTTAATAGTTCGAAATTCTTGACCAGATCGATAATTCGAGCCAGAAAAATGACTACTGAATTAATTGCTCGATACCAGCAATATCAAGCACATAAAAGATTTAAATAACTTGAGATATACTTAGACCTGTAAGGTAGTCTAATCGCAAGTTCGTTGCTGCATAACTATCAATCACACAAACAGTAAACACTACAAAAACAAGCGGGTCAGTCGAGCGCACGCTACAATATAAGAACTCAACATAATATTACCAAATCTTCAACCACAATTTTTATCTACTATTACAAATAATAGGAAAATTCTTATTTTTCAGAAAATGCTGCATATATTAATTTTATACTTGCAACATAATAGTAGGCAAATGTGATTTTTGACCGTGTTAATAAGTCACGTACCTATCATCTTTTAATTGAGTTTTTGTACACATGTAAACATGCAAAGAATTTATTTTTTCATGTGGCTTATGATATATGTAAATACACATACACAAGCGGATACACATGTGAATTCATGCAATGCAATACACAATCTTTTTTTCATTTTTTTTGACGGATCCTTTTTTTTCAAAGTCTTTTCTATTTATGAAAGAAAGAGGGAATACATAAACCGAATACATAAACCTTTATGCCAAATTTGGTATATATAGTTGCTCAGATCAACGCTAACTTATTCAAATACGAATAAAATTAAACAAAACGTATTTCTCGTGAAATGGGGGCATACGTTTCCCTGAGTAACCTTCAGAGTTCCTCAAGATAGCCATCTCGATCGCTTGCTATTCATATTATTCACTAACGCGATCATATAGAAAGAAATACAGATGGATCTGATGGCATTTGGATATTGGATAAGCTGTTGATGCTGATCAAGGATATATATATATATACTTATTCTTTTTGAATATTAAAAGGATTCTGTACAAGTTATAAGTTGCAGTCTCGGTTTCAGTCGAGCAAAACCGAATGTGAGGTACGTTTTTTTTTCTAAAAATACAAAATTTAAAAATAAAAATGGTGTCAATGTTCTAATTCCGCCTAAATACAAAAAAAAAAACCGCCGAAAATTTTGTAAGTTGCAGCGTCATGGTTAGGTTTTATTATTCTCGTTTTGACACTGCATTTTTATATTTGGCGTTAAATTTTGAAACAATTAAATCGTGACGAAATATATATATATATATAGATCCACACTAGGGACTTAAGCCTAAAACTTTATTTTGACAGTCGGACATGACTTTATCAGCTCGGATGGTGAAGATAATCATTAATACAAATACTTTGTCGCGTTCGCCAAGCTTCCATTTGCCTGCTACGCATATTTTGCATTTGACAAACTTTACTACTACTAGTTTTGAACTTTAGAGGTTAACGAGTAAGAAAACTTCAAACCTGGTACTCGAATATTAAATACCTACTAACTGTCCCATGCAGTTTGATTCAATCGGAACAAATTAAATTAAATCAACCAAAAATGTAATAAATTTGTGTCAGCATCTCGCAAAGAATGCAAATTTAAAACTGAGCAATCATGCCTATCAGCTCAAGCAATTCCTAACAGGTATTTTAATGAATACTATTTGAGCGCTAATTTCATTCATTTGATTAAAAATTTTAATGATCATAATAATTCCAAATCTTGAACTACAGATTACTTAGATTTAGATATGCAACTCAGTTGTGTTAAACTGGACATATTTGGTAAATTCAAATTTAATTGATAGGGAATTGATCGAGAATGTGTTCGTATGTAGAAGCATACAGCTGAAAACATGAATACAAAATTACATCCACATATACTTTCAGTTATATAAGTACATGTGCAATGTACTATTTAAATATGTATATGCATGAAGTCTTTATACTATAAATTTAATATATGTCTTCCTCGCAGACATGCTAACAAAGCAATGCTGTGGCATTGACCAACGTTTTTTTTTTTTCTTTTTTTGCAGCCGTTCTTTATGGATCTTTTGGATTTATTACTAAGATAATTCTTTTATTACATGATATGTTGTATTAAGGTTCTGAAATTGAGGGAATAATTATGTTGCAAGTAGTTTGTTTACATTTGAAAAAAGATATAATACCCCTTCTTCAACATTTTAAATGGGTCCTGTGCTCATATATCATATATATATATGTATATTTTCGCTGACATTTCTGGTTGGAAAGGCAAATAAATCTTTATATATATATATATATATATATATATATATATATATATATATATATATATATATATATATATATATATATATATATATATTTAAATATAAAGTGCAAAGCTTTATTTGACTTTCCATCCAGAAATGTTAGCAAAAAGGTATAAAAACAACAATTGAGCATTACGAATACGCAATACAAACAGGAATTATAAATACTTGTTATTCAAAGTGTGCTTTCTTGGATTATGTAAATTTAATGAGCAGATCAGAATTGTTTTACGTTCTGCAGATACAAATTGAAATTACCTCCGCTCAATGGTTACTTACCCTCAAACATGACAGGCCCCTCATTAATTTAATAATAAGTTGGGTTTTCACTGGTGTGTTCTGTCATCATAAAATTAATCATTTATACATAAAATAAGCTTATACACTATGTGTCTTTAGATATTGACGGTAAAGTCGTAAAGTTTTTCGGTACATGAATCGCTCTCTCTTTAGTGCAACTGCGGACTTTCCATACGGTTAAGTCTTGATGACATTAATCGTAAATTATATATAAACATACATACTTATTTACAAATGCCAACTCACAATTTTGCATCATACTATTGTTCATGCCCTGTGTATGTCTTTGTTGTCAGCTATTGGATTATTGTGAATTGACGCTTGGCCGTGTGTAGTCAAGGCAGCGCTTACCAAAGCGTAGCTTTTTGTCGATTTAATACCTATTTGTATTTGAACTACGCTTTTTAAAAGCAAGTATGCATTAATTCCAGCTGAGACGCAATCACTCAGTTTCAGATAACACAATAACAATGAACTGAAATTTTAAGACGCAACTAATTGTCTGCCAGGCAGTTGGATATCTACTATACCAGCTCAATGACGTAAATAAGCAGAGCTCAAAAAAAAAAAAAAGTTGAATATCGTTACTATTCGCCTTTTGTAGGCTTGAAGTTTGCCTTATTGGTTTAAGATACAATTTCGTGCACTGAATTTACTTTACCTTTCCATTCATGGGGTTCAACATGTCGGTCTCGCTCGTATTCTGCAGCGTGCTCATGCGTTCCGTTGGTGCCGATAGCGTCAGTTGTGTTGTGATTAACAGTAATAGCGTTATTATACAAGCCGTAATTAACTTCATATTTTTATTCGTTTGTTTTCAGTTTCTTTGCCTGATCTGTTTTGTTTAAAAACAAAAAAATTAAAAAAAAAAAAGGGTTAAAGTAGTAAACAGCGCAAGCGCAATAAGACCTTCGGTTGGTAGACTGTTCAACATCAGATATAATAACGGCTGAATTGTTTGTTTGTTGAAATGAAACAGTATCATAAAATAACATATAGAAAATTTACCAATAGCAACACAAGCTTAACTTTATAAAAAGCTGCTGCAGATGTCCGATACTATCACGTTCACTAACTGTAAGCAAATGAATTCAGACTAAAGTTACTTTAATGATTTAGCTGTCGCCAAAATTTGGTTTCATACTCAAAGCGCAGCTGTCAAGCTTTTGCGCAGCGATCGTTTGTCCACCAGCTAAAAAAATCAACAAGAAATATTCATTTGCGTTACCAAAACATACATACAATTGTACGATTGCAAGTATCTATGTGATTACTTGTATATGTATACGTGAACATGTGTATACGTGAAGACTGACAAAATCGAAAAGGCTTATTATTATGCGCGAGCTTAATTTACCACCAATGTCTTAGCAACTTCGATATCTTATGCACAGCGACGTCAGCGTCAACGACAAGTTCAGCGTCAGAGCAAATGTTGACGTTGGCAGTGGCGCTAATACTGACTTCGACATTGGTGCTGGCAGTGGATTACAAATGTAAACTCGTTTTGAGCTAAAACTTAAAAAAAAAACCGCTCAATAAACTGCTAATAACGACGTCAGCCAACGCAAACAATTGTTGTGTCATTGGACCCTGTATTTAAAAAGTACAAACTGTCTATTAAGATTATTGAAGAAGGCCTGGTAGAACCGATTGAGTATATATATTATTGAACTCTATTAACATTAATTTTAATTTAATTTTTATTCCCATTTGGATACTAAAAACGCAGATACAATTAATACATATTTAAATTAATTACTTGATATATAACAATTATTGCTTCGACTAAAGCATTTCTCGTTGTTATAGAATCTACCCATTTAATAGGTTACTGAACAATTTGCACTACGCGCACAATTGATCACACATATTATGTATACTTTGAACAGCCTACTATATTCTATTTTTGTGTGAGTCAACTTGTACTTATATAATTACATTTAACTTGTAAAATTATTTCTTAGTTTTTGCTACTTCTTGATATTTTTACTCATTTTCGTACTAACATTCAATAGCAAACTTGACTTCATACAGAACATTGAAGGATATATTTGGGGAATTTAAAGCTTTCGCAATTATTGTTGGATTTCCTACATTTCCTACACTTATGTGCTATGCGATTTTTAGATTCTGTACTTAAAAAGTACATAGTCTACTAGGTTTGACAAAATCGAAATTTGCGTAATTGACAGAAGGAGGCGTGGCAGACCCTACAGCCGAGACGATATAGCCATGTCCGTCTGTCCGTCCGTATGAACACCTAGATCTCAGAGACTATAAGAGCTGGAGTAACCAAATTTGGTGACAACACGTGTATAGTGTGCCGGCAGTTCAAGTTTGTTTTAAATTTTTTCCACGTCCCTTCCGCCCCCGCAAATCGATAAAAACGTATTTCTAAAGCTAGCGACTTTAGATTTAGATTCAGATTTGACACATATGGAGGATGTCCCTGTGCGGACTTTCTCCGAAAATTTCACCACTATCGGATCATAAACATAGAAGATATTAAGGAATGAATGATCACCAGGTTCATGGCAGCTTTGCGGCCAAAATTGCTTTAGTTAGAACAACAACAAGACACGCCGCAAAGGCGCGAGTTCGAATCCCGCTGCTGACAATTCCAAATTACATTTTTTAATAATTGTAAATTAATTACTTTCATTTTATATATACATATATTATTAGTTTTGCCTTATTTGTCAGAAAATATTAAGAATTTAATTTATTAAGGTTATTGATTTAACCAAATTTCGTTAGAAATTCGTATTT
>JAWNLW010000085.1:0-31518 GCA_035042075.1 Drosophila macrospina | reverse complement strand
TAATGTATTTTGCTAAGTTTACTACAATTAAAATTTACAAAGATTATGAACTCAAAAGTATAGTGATTAAATACGATATAACACCTTTTTACTACCTTTCCAAGCAAAGATAAATTAGTTTGCAATGTTTTTAATATAATTTGTTAAGTCTCATATCTAAAATATCAGATCAAAAAACAAGAGTTTTTTCAAATCAAAACACAAGACTTTTCAGATCTAGACTTTTTAATTAAATTATATAACGTATTGTAAGTAAATTAAAATAAACAGTTTGAAAAAATTAATTAAAAAATAATTTAAAATATACTTTTCCAAATTATGTTCAAAACATAAAGAACTTATTGTGATAATTTAATTATAATTTGTTTAAACAAATTTAATCAGATAAATGTTCATACTCAAATTTGTTTCATACAATACTTTTATTTTATTTAACTCAAAATTGCTCATCAAAAAAACCAATTTTGCCAGTCCTGCTTCAGATCCAATATCTTTACCATTTTAATGTTGTTTAAAATGCAAAAGCCTATCTCCCACTTCATAGTTTCCAATAACTTTCCCGAACAAACATTGAGATCCAATCAGTATTATTTTAGTTTCTGAATATTTCTCAATAAGTTTAAATAATTTATTGGGAATATTACCGCAGCCATATGCTTCCACATATATGCCTTGAGCATTTTTGAATGTATTTTCTAACAGATCGTAATCTATATATGGATGTATTGTAAGCCTCACTATTCTGGCAAAAAATTTATCATAAAATTTTACCACATCATTTCCAGAAACCAATGAAGGCGCAAGAAGAAGAATGAAATGCATCAAGATCCCCTGCATTTATTTTAGTAACTTTATTACCGTTGAATAACTTTTTATTAAAAAAAATGTAGACATTTGGTTCCAACTCTGAAGATATAGATTCCAAGGCGCCAGATAGATTATCAATTGCATCACTGCCTGCCTGGATTAAAGGAATCATTGCACCTGTAAATATTGGTTTTGATATATTTTCAATCAAGAATGAAACAGCACTAGAGGCATATGCCATTGTGTCTGTTCCGTGAATTATTATAAAACCAGAGTAATTATCGTAATTTTCTGATGACTTTGACATAATTCAAATAGTCTTGGGCATCTGCATCAGACGAATCTTTCAAAATATCTAATTCTACAAAATCATAATAAACTAATTCGTTGTTTTTTGTAAGATAAATTAGAATCTGAATTTTCGTAATTAAAAATTGGTAATTCTGTTAATCGCTTTTTAACGATACTGTTTTGACAACACAAACATTATTTTCTTCTACCATTCCAAACGTGCCGCCAACATGAATAATTAAAACTTTTGACATCTAGGGTGTGAAAATTTTTAATAAAAAATTTTAAACATTATTTTGAAAAATAAACTATATTTTAAAAAAAGAAGTAATTAAATATTGTGCATATTTATTGACACTAAAGGTATAAGTTATTATTTTATTTTTGATCATATTTAATTAACAGCGGTTTATTAAAAATGATCAAAAATATTAAAAGTAAATTAAAAAAATAATGTGCAATTAAGTTCTGATTTATAAAGAAAACATATAAAACGTTTAATTAGTTTATTATATTAAATCAAATTTTTTTTACAAAAACAGGTAAATTAAAATATTTTAAAACAAAAAAGTTACATATGTGCAATAAAACACGTAAAAAAACATATACATCATCATTTTCAGACATGAGATGCATAAGACATTTCCATATACGACATATTATTTATTAAAAACAATAGAATTAATTATAAAGAAATATTTTGAAAAACATTATATCAATCTGTAATGATTATTTTAAAAAAAAGTAATAAAAAATAGCATCATAAATAAATAAATTTCTAAATACAATATTGGTCTCAAGGTATTTTGACTGAAGATAAAGCAGGGATGTGACGTGAATCGACAAGATCGACATTTGGGTGCGTTAAATTTAATTGTTTTTTTCAGAACTTAGTTTTTTTTAATTTAAATAAAAACTCTTTTATAATTAAAATTTTCAAATCAAACTCAGTTGATATTACTAAAGTGGTATGTAGTTCAGTCGAATTTACCTAGCTTGAATTGTCAGCGTATCTTGGGACTTGAAACAGGAGATAATTAAAAATCTTTATAGATAATGTGTTGTAGGTTTAGTATGCTGAATTTTTTATTATCTCTGTCAGTTTATGACTTTATGGAGTTTAAATAATTGTAAATTCGTAATCTATCAAATTAATATTATTTATAAAAATCTGATATGTTTTCTAAATAATTGATAAAATAAATAAACTAGTATTTTAAAATATATTTTACCTAATTAATTAATTTAATTTTTAAATGATAAAAAAACGCAAATAAATAATAAAAATAATAAAAAAACGCAGATAAAAATATAGTTTTAAGATGAACCAATTTATTCATATAATTTACTTAAAGTTATAATACCAAATATATATTTATTCCACCATCTTTCTGTAATGACATATCTTACCCCATACGAACATGCAAAACCAGAATTTTCTGGAATAACGTATTTAATTCTTTTATCAGTATTCAAATTATTTTTAATCCCAATAGTGATTTCTTCTAGATTACCGCTGGCCAAATCAATCAAATATACACTTTCAAAACATGATCCCGTGTAAGCAAATTGGGTATTATTGGATGCCCAAATGTCAAATACATAGCATTTGAAGAATCCATCAAAGTAAGCTGTTGGGGGTTCACAATCAAATCCCTGAAAATACAGGCTTATCTGGTTTTCTCAAATCAGTCAAAAACACATTGTTTATTGAACGAGAAATAATTTGGTTCGAATTAATGAAAGAAACATCAGAGATCGATTTGACATTGTTGTGGTGTGTGCCGTCTACTGTCATTACACACTGAGACTTAGGTGTAATTCCGATATCATGTATATTCACTTTTCCATTGGACGATGTCCATGCCATTATATTTTCCGAAAACGGCGAAAACTTTGTGCTATTGATCACACAACTAATGTTATCTTCGTGTCCAGTGCCTGGTTTCAGATCAAGAATATTATAATACTTGTCCATGTGTTCTGGACTCCACATATTTATCTTTAGAAAATCCGAGCTAAGCAGAATCGTTTTGGTTTGATTCTGTGTTAGCGAGTTGATTATGTAGCTGTGAACGTTCAAGCATTTCTTGGTGTCCATGATTCGGATATCTTTGGCAAATTCCGTTCTGCATATTTCTATTGTCGACTGGTTGTTTCTTGTCTTCAGAACACTTATTGATTTTTCATTGGCTAAAAAAAACGTGTCACATATTCCGCCATCAGTCAGATGCTCGATGGCTGTTATTTGTTCTTTGACCATGTCGTTTTCTAAAAAATCGTATTCTTTTGTGAAAACGGGGACTCCACTTTGTTTCGATCTATAGATTCCAAATAGCCATCTTCGCGGCCGATGAATATCCGCGAACCTGAAAATGTCAAACATGTTATTTTGTCAACATATTCGCTTTCTACTTTTGGTCATATTCTGCGCTCTGAGAAACATCCCTAAAATTTTGTTAAATGAATTTATAAATTATTTTTAAAACTCAAAAGGGGGAAAGTTGAAAAGGAGGATAGCAATAGGGAGAACAAGAGGGAAGAGTCTAAAAGAGTTTAAATAGATTTTATAACATATATACACTGGTCAGTGAATATTATTTAGAACAAAGGGTGCTGAAGCTGATGTTACGCTTTGAAACAGTTGGATTGGCAGATATGCACTAGTTACCGAATATTAGTTCGATTGATTACAAACATTAACAATATGAACTAGGCTTTAATTATTAATGATTATGATAAATACTAGATGTTTTAAGCTCAGAAGATATATATAGTTACAGAATGATAGAGACAAAAGTCCTAAAACCAGTCACTAAGAATAACTTATTTAAATTACATGCTGTTTAAAGATTGCTCCCTGGGCGTACCAAAGTGTATTGGAATTCATGTGTAAATAAACTGAAATCTTTTTAAGGAAATATTTTATATTTTTATGAATATTAGTCGTAGATCTGGAGTATACGTTTGTAAAGTGCTGCGTGGCTGTAAAAACTTTTAATGATTGTGGTTTTTTGTCACTTTTTTCTTCAGGTTTCAGGTTCAAACTCTATTTATAGATTTTTGTGAAAAATTTACTTGAGAAATTTTAAATGATCAATCATTTGTGACAGTATTGGGTTATCTCGCTTGCTGGATGATTCTGTGATCCTGTAAGTTACTCTGTTGAAGGTATAGTAGGCTAAATATTTTTTTAAAGTCGCTTAATGACTTCATGAAACTTTGAAGAATTACAAATTTGTTTCATCAAAATTTTATTCTCTTAAATTATATTTTTAAAAAACGTTGTTGTGAATGTTATATATTATAATAATTTCGAGAGTAGATCAACAACCGACTTCCTCAATATGACGTAGGTGCCTTGCTAGGTCACTCGGTATCATAGAAGATAGATTACCTGTTTCTGGGACTTTAGCTAATTAAAATTGAATTTTAAACAAAAAATAATAATTAATAGTGAAATTTAATTTATGAAAAGTCGGTTTTTAACATTAATTTGCTGTTTTCATTTATATGAAAGAATCTGTATAATTATTTCTAATTGTTGTAAATATTTATCCTTATCAATGATAATCACTTATTAATGATAATCACTTATTAATGATAGTAACTTACTACATCTACACTCTTCTGATAAATCATTTTCAAATACAGTGAGAAAATATTAACAAATCATACTATTTCAACACGTATTGAGATATCTTAAAATACCGTTATTTTTAACCTTTAATATCAACAATTGAACAGAATAAATATTGAAATAAGGTTTAAGAGTAAATTTTTTTATCAAATTGAACAGAATAAATCTTGAAATAAGGTTTAAGAGCAAAAATTTTTATCCAATTTTATTCTTTGAGAAATAACCGTATTTTCTATTTATTTTAAAAATAATTGTACAACATCTTCGTCTGAAAACACATGATTTATTCCAACTTTTTGAGGCGAATGCTTGGCGCTTCTACCCCATACAAGTGCATGCTTAAAATTGCCATCAAAATTCTTATGAATGCTCTTGCACAAATCACGCACTGAAGCAGGCGCTCTTAAAACCGCTGGATCTTCAAAATTCGGCCTTTCTCCTTTTTTCTTGTGTATATTCTCACGAGTTCAAGCTTATTCCATATCTCTTCTTTCAAATAATCAAGATTCCATTCCTTTCCACAACTTACCACGACATTTCCTTCTTCTCCAGCTATTTCCAAGAAATTATCATACGAAATCTCATCAACTTTGTTGTAACAATATATGCAGTTGATGTAAACAGCCGACTCATTCAAATAATCAATCAAATCTTCGTCTGTAATATCGTCCCGTATCGTGATCTGGCAGTTGTGGATTTTGTACTCTTTCAATATCAACTTTATTGTTTCCTCGTCAATGTGCTTCAAGACACATGTTCTTGTTATACCAATCCCATTTCCGCCCCTCACTAGCATTATATTCTGTTTTTTCTTATTCAATCGTATTCCCATGTTTTTCAATTCGTTCGACAAAATATATTTGTCATCCTTTCTTCTCGGATCTAACATCATCAGAATCAAGTCAGCCGTCCGGGCTACGCCTATGACTTGTTTTCCACGCCCCTTGTTGCAGGATGCACCATCTATGATGCCTGGCAAATCTAGTATCTGGATTGAGGCCCCATTATACAGCAATTTCCCTGAAATACATTCTAGAGTCGTGAACTCCAGTTCTGATTGTTTACTGAATGTAGAAGTGATGAGACTCAGAAGTGTAGATTTTCCCACGCTTGGGAATCCTATTAGTGCAACGCGGGCGTCTCCTGTCTTTTTAACTTCAAAACCGTCTGTTTTGGCACTTTGAATTTTTGGTGCGTCAACAGCTGCTCTGTACTTAGCGAGTTTTGCTTTGAGTGCGCCGAGATGGTGTTCCGTAGCCTTGTTCTTCTGCGTCCTTGCTATTTCTGCTTCTATTTCTGTTATTTTATCGCCTAATCCCATTTTATTTGGGATTATAAATTTTGTAAAATAGATAATTCTACCAAATAAAATGGCTGTGGGGATAGAAATGCTAGTTCAGAAGATAAATAAATATAATAATTTGACAGATCATGAAGAATAATGATAAATCAGAAGGAAAATAAGTTATTATTTATTATTGACAGCGTTGGATACAAGAAACAAACAATTTAAGAAGAGAAATAATAGTGAATTATTTGTGACAGTAGCAAAACCAGAGTTACATTTTAATAAGTAACTGGTTATGTTAAACGTACAGTCTAAGTGGATGAAAAAGGCTGTCACAGAAGCTGAGTGTGATCAATTAATCGTTTATCTTAAAATAGTTAGATTTGAAAGTATTAATGAGAAAAAATGAAAAGAACAATGATTTATTCATTAAGCATTTTCAAGCGATTGCGATAAAGAAGAAATGATGAAAACAACAATGAATTGGATAAGGAGCGGATATATGATCAAAAAAAATCGAATATTTTAGCAGTAAAATATATTCTGTGATAAGTAAATCAAAAAAGCATCTGAACGTTTATTACACAAGGATATAAATTATTATTGTTAATTGAATAACTTATAATATTTTTATGATCCCTGTAAATGCATAAGCAGGATAAGGACGTGAATAGTGAAGAGAAAGAAATTGATGAGATATTCATGAATACGAAAGAGCTTGCCACAGATGACAGCAAGATAAAGCATCTTGAAGAATGTAAACAACAGATTCCATTAGTGTTTCCATATGTGGAGCTGATACAGGAAGAAATAGAAAGTCTCAGGAGGTATTTTTCTGTGTATAGGGTGCAGCTGGATGCGATTTCTAAGGATTTGGACACGATTCGTGACAGAAACTCATATTTGAAAATCAAAATCCGCAACGAAAGTCTTCTTTACGAGCATTTAAAGGATATGTGCATTTCTATGACCATGGGGGAGGATGATTTCTACGTGTTAGAAAATGGGCCATTTGACGAGGACGAAACTCTGGCGAAGATGGAGAAAAGTATAAGTATTTTAACACGGAAGAATTTGGATAAATACAAGATAAACGTAGTAGAAGACAAGCTGAACGAGATAAACAGCAAGTTGCGTTATTTTCTGAAAAGATTTGTTAATTATTTGGGAAATAATTTTTTTGAGTCTGTGAGTAACGATGAGTTATCTGTTCATCGCAAGCTGTACGATAAAATGGCGAAATACGAGTTCATTTTATTTATTTTCGAAAGAACACCGGGATTATTATTCAATCATATGTTCAATTTATCTGTCACGGGCCAGAAAGATGTACGAGTACGAGTTTGACGAGCATTTGGATAATGTACAGGGCTTATTGAACAATTCTGAGAAATTGCATACGTTTTTTGAGGTGCTGACGGAGAGCTACAAGTCCCTGATCAGATGCGAAAAAGATTTCATAAAGAGAATGGAGATTGAGGTGGCGGTTGATGAGATATTCAGCCCAATCAGCACCAAAATAGTTGATTTTGTTGGAAAGATGTACACAAAGGCCAGGATTGGGACACTTGTGTCGATTGGAATTATTTTGAACGCGAAAAAGGAAACAAACGAAATCTACGATAATTTCATTTCACTTTTGGAAAAGAGATACAACGTGTTGGTCGGAATTTATCTGAAGAGCCAAAAGGAGGATGAAACAAGCATTTATCTCGTGGAGAGACTCAATTTTGTGTTGCAGAACGACTGTGTAGAAAAATTCAAAGAGCAATACTTGGAATTATTTATCACAAAACTGAAGATCAGTAAAAACAGCAGTGCCGAGATGGATTGCAGAAGCTACGGATTCTATATTCGATAGATTCGACAGCGGAGATTGTGGGGACAGTGATTGAGCAAGCCAGGGAGGAATGCACAAAGCTGATAATAAAGGATGTTTTTTCGAGAGAAAACGAACTGGGACGAGTCAAAGAATTATTTGAAGGGATTAAAAAGCTTGAAAAGAAGAAAGGAGTGGCTGATATAAGCAGATTTTTGTATGAAATAGTAATGGAGCATGGGTCAGAAGGAAATAAATCAGAATATAAGAAATTTTATAAAAGTACTTTAACAGCTTAAGGATTTCTATAGTGAAGGCAATTAAGCAATCAGGCAATTAGCAGGCAGTTTTTATTTCTAATAAATAATCGTTTAATAATCAACTTCAATAAAGCTTACTTTTGAAAGATAAAATTGCGCTGATAAAAAATTTAATATTTTTTTTAAAATTATAAATAATTAAAAAAAAATAATATTAATGCATAAACAAATTGCATCAGTTGCGATTATAGAATACACCACAGAAATATGCATATACACGGAAAAAGAATACATATTATATTCTCCGGTACTGGATGACATAGAGTGTCGCATTCTTAAAAAGCTATTTGCCCTGCACGAAGTGTCTCTATGTCTCATACCATCAAACATTGATACACATTTCTATCAGCACATGAGTGAATACGATATAACGTATGAGAAATACCAGCAAAGCAACAAAGAGTGTGAGTTTGAAGCACTGGCCGTATTGAAGAAATACGTATACAGCCAGAATGGCAATGAGACAAAAGTATGTTACAGAAACATAAGTGATGTCATGCTTCTGGACAATAAAACACTGACAGATTTTAAGATAATTACAAAGCAGAAGTGTCTGTTTAAAGAAATTGATTGCACTGTGACGATGGCAGGCAGGAACATGCTTCGAATGTGGATTCAACACCCGTTACTGACCCTGGAAGATATTGAATCAAGACATGCACTGCAAGAGAAGCTGCGCGATAAAGAGGGATATATCAGAAAAAAGCTACTGAATTGTCGAAATAGCCTGGTAAAAAGAAACCGGAAGAACGGGAGACTGATGGAAATCGAAAATATAAACGGACATCAGAAGGTGCGACAATTGTGGAAAATGCTCAAGGCGGGCGTGGAAAGAAGCGAGACTGTGAAGAAAGCAATAGAATTGAAAAACAAAGAAGAATACGTAGGCGTGAAACAAATGATAGAAAGATACACAGAAGAGAAAGGAATATGTGAGAATGCTGATGAGAAGCTGAGTGTGTTGAAAAATAGACAAAGAGAACTTACTAAATATCTGAATGAGGTGGCGATGGGAATATGCAAGAGGTAAAAGAAGCGAGTAAAAGTAGTATATTTTCCACAATTTGGATATTTGGTAGAAAGTTATGGCGAGTTTGAAAAGGAGATATTCCGGATAAGGTCCAAAGGGTATTTCAAAACGGCAGAGATGGAAATGATGGATGAAAGATTGGGGGATGTTGAGATTGATATAGAAGACAGGGAGATACACCTAATGAATAAAGTAGAAAGAGTAATTAAAGGGACAGATTTCAGTTATTTCAATGAGTTCATAGGGACAGTTGATGCGATATGTTCGATGATCGAATACGGGAATAAATATAAGTGTATTAAACCGATATTCCAAGAGAATGAAATAATACGGGTGGGAGCATCAACGGTAAAAAATAAAAGTGAAAGAAACAAAAAACACAAAATGAAATTGTACGATACTCGTGTGAGTAATTTAAGGCAAAATAATCATAGTAACGGTAGAGTATCAAGCCATAGTGAATTCAATAACGCTAGTAAATCAATATATGATAGAAATAACGGTAGGATATCAAATTATAATAGAAATTCAAGTTCAACTGATAATAGTTCTTCCAAGGATACACCAGAACCCAGTAGACATGTTATTACAGGAAAATTAGCTTTCCATAATAAATATATATTCCCGCTTTCAAACGAAGTAATTGGAAAGCGGATGATTTATACTGAGAACACATCGAAGGGCACTGCTGTAGGACAATTGTGTATTTTGGCCCAAATGGGATTGTACTTACCATTTAAGAAAGTGGAGATTTGTTTATTTAAAAGCATCGTGGTGAAGGAAACAAATAGAAAAATGCTGAAAAAAAAGAGAGCAGTTTTATTGAGGATATTGTTGTGCTAGATAATTCAATTAATAGGTGCACAAGCAATTCGCTTTGTATATTTAAAAAAATTGGACGAGGAACAAATTATTATGACGGGATGGGGTTGTTTCTGGCAACGGCAGAATATATCCAAGCAAAGATGATTATATTGACGACTGATTTTGATTTAATGGAGATAAGGGGAATTGGACACGAGTTGATTCAAAAATGGTTTACACGTTTTTAATATAGTGACAAAAGACTGAATCAAATTTCATGAAAATAGCTCATAAATATAAAATATGTGGTCCTTACGAATGTAAACTTTAACCTATTTTTAAGGATATATATGGAAATTACAATAATCGTGCTTTTCAAATAACAAATCGATAGTTAATTAATACTTAATGATATATATGGAAATATTTTATACATCAATGTCAGAAATGACTGCACTTAATTTATTTCCTATGAAATTTTGTATAATTTGCTTTATATATTCCCATATAAAGCTCATGAATTTGTCCATAGATATCTTTAATAATAATTTGCTTTATATATTCCCATATAAATAACATGAATTTGTCCATTATTTTTTTGATATTGTATTGTATCACATGTTTATGCGTAACAAATAAAAACGTATACTTGTAATTATTTTTGATACCCTGAATGGAGCGAAACGAAGCTGAAAAAATTTTGAACAACGCAATGCATCCTGATGAGTCTGTACGTCTGGAGTCTGAAGGCAAAATGAAGATGCTTCTCAACAAGAATTACCAGTGTTTTCTGGAGACTTTGGGGGTATCATGGCCGACAGGTCTGCCGGATATAGTTTGCGTGTGATGGCATCAATTATACTGAAAAACGGACTCCACTCGAAAAACAGGCGGGTTCAGAACGGATTTGCAAATAAGTGGCGCAAAGAGTTCTCTGAGATCCGTAGAACCAATTTTCTTAATCTGATGAAACAAAGCCTGGGAATTGAGGAAAAGTTTATTTTGGAAAACGTAACGAAGATTCTCGGCTCAATAATGCGGATAGAAATTGAAACATGCATGAATTATACCCATTTTCACTGGATATTGGAAGAGCTGAGGGCCGGTCTACAGGTCGTGGGTCTTTTGAAAACATTGTCTGTCATTTGCAATCAACTTTACGACGAAACTGACTACTCTTTCGAGGAGAATGGCCATGTCCTGTGTATTTACGAATCCGCAATACGCTATTTGGATGCTGAATTTGGAGACAGTGAGTTACACAAAGAAGTGTTATTGTGTGTTTGGAACACGATGGATATTTACATGGACGTATTTCATGACATTGCGACCCGGAAGGAATTTATGGAGCGCTTGGGAGGATACACAGGACTGGGCGGCGAAGTGGCCGAGTCGGCTCTCGAGACCCTGAATAAGTTCATCGGACTGGGACATTATTTAATTGAAAATGAACTGCCCGGAATAGCCCAGTTCTATAATGGTATATTAGCAGGAGATGACGAAGGGCTGGCAATGCAGGCCATGGATTTCTGGGAGGTCTTGGCCGATAAGAGGATTTATAACAGCCTCTTTCTAAAGCACGCAGATAATTTATTGGCCCAGATGCTCCGTCGTCTGAGAAAAGAGGAGTTGGATGACGTGGAGACGACTGAACACAAGGCAGCATGCCGTATTCTAGGATTTTTGCGTGAGTTTGTTGGGCCAAAACTGTTCCAGGGCACAGTAGCATGCAATTTTATTAGCTCTCGACTCCCGTCCACAAACCCGGAAGAACGTGCAATCGGGGCAATGGCCCTGGTTTGCATCTATTCCAAGGACGATGGAGTGAACAATTTCATTGAATTTTCATTGGCAACACTTGTGGAGGGGTTATTCCCTTCGGAGAATGGGGCAGGCTTAAATAGCACAGCTCCGGCGACCAAGCAAGGGGAAACAAATATGGGGCCTGAAGACGTCGAGAGGTACATCCACGAGTTTCTGTTTTGTATTGGAAAAATTTGTGAGAGGAATCTCGACGCCGCAGCGTCTAGAATGCCGGCAATTATTGAGAAGTGCGGGCGCATTATTTATGGGGGCAAAGACCAAACAGCTGCGAGTGCCGCGTGGACATACAGCTCCTTGTTCCATAGTATCGCTTCTGCCCCGGTTTCCGTAGAAGTGTTATATGGAGCCTACAAAGACATCATGCTATTGCTTGTCAACAAATTGGAGATTATTGCCGTGGCTGATTACGATCTCAGAAACGCGCTTGTGTCCGCCCTGAGTGGACTCATTCTTTGTTATGTGGATCGGCTGTTGCCGGTGTTTAATGATCTGGCCGCGTATTTGTTGCAGAGAATCGGCCAGTTCGTCACAGTGGCCGTGGGACCAGAGAACATCTTTGTTTTGGAAGACTTGTTGTCGAACTACGTGCCCATTTTCATTCTTGTTCTTGAAAGACCCGTCCAATGCAGCTCTGCCGAAATTGTCGCGCTTTTTGCTGCCATCCTGCGTATGCCTGAAAACAAGGCACATGGCGAAGTTTTCATTGGTGTTTCTGCTCTTGCTGCCAGAATCATCGCTCAACTGCCGCAGCTGATACCAGCTATTCTTCAAGGAATAAAAAGTCCTGATCCTTTTGTCATGAAGGCCGCTCTCAACGCAATGGCAGATTGCGCCACATCTTTACAGGACCGTTTTGATCCGTATATCGCTTCTGTCATCGGAACACTTGTCGAGGCTATTGCTGCGGAAACCACTGCTATTGAGAATAAGCAATTTATTATCGACAATCTTGCCGATATCGCTTTGGCTGTAGGACCCAAGTTTCTACCGTATCTGGATATGGCTATTGTGCTTCTTGGCCAGGTTGTTCAACTCGATCGTCGTGAGAACGAGGACTTCGTAGACAATCTCCGCAAATCTGTTGTTAAGTTGTTTAACTATATATTAGTATCTCTGGGGAACAGGAGGGAATTGCGTGAAAAGCTACCTTCTATTCTTGAACTTCTCGAGCAGGCCCATCGGTTGGATGTTGATCATGTGTATGTCACTGAATGTGTGGATTTTCTTGTAGATGTCCGAAATATTTTCAGTTCCAGAGCGTTGCCTAATAGATGGGTGTCTGATATTTCGTTTATTGTTTCTTCACGGAAAAATAATTACAGCAATTCTGTTGTTGAGAAAATGTCTATGCTTGCCAACGAACTGAACTCTAGTTAACTGTGGATAAATAAATTGTTTAGACATATAAGAATTCCTTATGTTTGTTTGATCTTATCATAACGGTATTTATAATTAAATTGCTGATAAAAATACTAATAAATATTTACACGTTGTATATAAAATTAATTATTTATGCGTTGTATATAAAATTAATTATTTATGCAATATATATAAAAATAATCATTTATGCTAAACATCGTTAATAAACATAAGATGCTCACGATTCTTGTTTAATAAAATATTTAAGATTAGATATGAATTTCCATATGCAATTGCCGTAAGTTGATAGCTCGTACTTAGCTACAATAATAGTGAAAAACGATGATTATATAACACGTCGAAAGCATTACTTTATTTATTACGATGATCATACAATACATTAGTTCACATATTACGATTTATTATACAATAGATTAGAAAGCATTATAATGTATTGTATAATAAATATTATAATGCCTTTTGCGTATTAAGAAATATTATAATGGTATATGTTATAATAACAGTGTCTCGATACAACATAATTCCATGACGATGTCACTTTCCATACGTCATCTGATTAGACTATTAATTATTTTTAGCCCATAATGGTTTATATATTAACGTATAAAAAGAAGATGACGAACACAACAAATGGCTTTATAGTCAAAAAATATCTATCGCGTGTGTGCACCCCAACCCCTCCTGAGTTAACACATGAGTTGAGAGTGAATGGCCGCAGACTAACAATTTGCGGGGGTATTTCAAAAACAGTAGCTGAAATAAAACAGCAAGTAGGTTTTCCTTGTGAAGTGTATTACGTAAAAAAAGGACGGAAGAGGCGTCTTAATCTTACAGACAGGCCATTTCTTAAGATGTATGTATTAGACCACAACAAACTGAATTTACTGAAATATAGAGAAATAATCATTAGAGTATTTAAAAATGAAGAGGTAGTAAAAGAAGATGCTGTAAATAAAGAAGGGGTGGATGAAGATGCTGTAAAAGAAGAGGGTGATAAGATACGTGATGCTTATAAGGTTAAAGAATATAGTGCATACAATTTAAATCCAAACAGAATTGTCAGTGGTTATGAAGATAGTATTTTTTATTTTTGTGTCCAAAAAATAAGGAATTTTGTAGTATGCGATATTTACCTCAAAGAAATAGATATGCGCCAATTACATGGTCTGCGATATCTTCGGATAGAAAACACAGGCCTTTTGAAAATAAGAATGCCGGGACACAGACTTTTTTATTGCAACCTATCACGAAACCGACTGGAGAGTGTTGCAATAAACGCTGATGTGTTGATTTTGCAACACAATCGTTTGCGTGCGTTTGTGTCGCCTATCCGGTACAAATACCTGAATTGCTCGAACAATCCATTGAAACGAGTAAAATGCAGCTCTGATGTGTTAAACGTGCGATATTGCCACCTTAAACGGCTGTTGAATGTGAATGCACGACGGATCATGGCAGATCACAACAAAGGCCTGGAGTTGGGCGTGTGCGGAAATGTGGTGGACTTGTCAATAACATATTGTGGAGTAAAAATGCTCCCTGAGTTGACAGAGCTGCGTTATTTGAAGGCACGAGGGAATTGTCTGCAGCGGTTGTGCGGCATGGACCAGCTCGAATACGTGGACGTGGAGGACAATTTCCTGATGCAGCTGAGTTGCCCGGGAGCAAGATATTTGAATGTGGCGAAGAATATCCACGTGGACGGGGATTGGAAAAAACATAAATTTCTTGAAAAGATAAACATTGCCTTCACGAATATCGACAGGAGCTTGATAAATAAAAACATCAACTGCAACAAAAAAATAAACGGGACTGGCCAATACTGTAGATATTGTAATAACCACGAGGATAATACTGAGACGATGGACGTGGCAGATGCTGAGGACAACGGTAGTTATACTCCTATCGCCCCTACGATCCATATGACACATAACTGCAGACGATCAAAGTTATGTGTCAATAAATACACGATACCTCTGGAGATTAGTGGATATCCAGCAAGACTCATTGTTGTTCTGGAAACAGATTCCCAAGAAAACCAAAGTGGACTGTTGCGACGAATGGCTGAAACTGCACGGACGCACCACACGGTCTCCGTGCATCTGTTTGATTGGCTGGTCTGCGAGGCCGACAGATGTTTTGGACGGCATAGGGGTGCCTATGTGCTGGTGACTCAAAACGTTGTGCTGGTCAGCAGTAGAAACTTGCCTGTTTTGTGTGTGAATTTCGGCGAGACGATCCGTATGAGCAGCCAGACATCGACGCTAGGATTCAACAATGTGTCCTTGTGGCGTGTGATCCCGCTCTTCTGTCCACTTGCCAGAGGAATCGAGCGTCGGCTCTACAAAGTGCAGAAAGAATACGCCGAACTGGAACAGATATTCGAGTTTCTAGGATACTTCTGCGTATTAAGTCTTAAATTTACTATCGAAAATTCTTTAGTATATTTAAATGATCAAGCGGGAGTTAGTGGAAATAAGGCAGTTGGCAAGAATGGAACATTCGGTGATATTTCTACAGCGGCTCAACCCATAAGTAGTATCCATTCTGCTACATCTTTCAAACAGCTTCTCGAGCATATGTCTGTTTTCGATAAAGAAATACTTACTTACGGCTATGGCATTTTGGATTTCGGCAACAACTTCTATCTCAATAATGATTATTCGAGTTTCATAACTGTTACCGACCCCGTGTTTATATTTATCAAGCTGCTTTACGGCTCAACCATAGATCCTATTGTGGCTTTTGACGAATATAATATCATGAATTTTATGGATGTTTATGTTAAAGCATTTTCTGCAAGGTACATTGAAAAAAGTTACCGGTTTTGCATCCTCGGATTTAACAGTCCTCTGGCGGCTGCGCTCTGGGCGCTACAAATGCGTAAGACGTTCAGTATTGTGGGCGTCAGTGTGAGTATTGGCATCGTGAAGGGGACAGTCTTTCGGTCTGAACATGACGGTCGTCTGGTGTATGGCGGGCCTGCCTTTAATAAGGTTTCGAGGATCGTCGACCTGGGCACGGGGATATTTATATCAGACGACTTTATTATATCGCATCCGCTGGTGTACACAGTGGACGAGGGAAAAATGTTGTTGAAGGGGTTTATTGAGCCAACACAGATATACTCGTTGTATTTAAAATCATCAGTGAAACAGTTTTAATACTATTGTTATAGACACTCTTATTATTGCTTTTATAGATAGTTTGCCATAGCTCTTGTTATTATTATAGTATTCTTTTCAGACCTTATTGGTACGATTATGAAACAGAGACAGTTAATTACACGAAACAGAGGATATACATGGAGCTAAATAAGGAAGTAGGGAATAGTGACGCATCGAGAAATATACCAAGCCAGCAGATTTTGGCTCGAATACGGGAGCTGAACAGGAGCTTGAAACAACACGGTGGAGGCGTCGAGCCAGCACAGGAGCTAGTGAAGAAAGTGGGCAGTGGGACAATAGAGGCGCAGACGGAGGGCGTACCGTGTGGTCTGAACATGTGGCGGATATCTGATTTTCTAGTGGTTATCGGCGAGTGTACTTTTGGTACGGCTACTGAGAAGAATAATTTTGTCGAGACAGTAGAATACCTGGATGACAACTTTGGAGATGAGTATTTGGTCTACGTATTTCGTAAACAAAGAAACTGTAACAAATGCGATGGTAACAGCAGCAACATTTCAGCAGATAATAAATTGACGGGTAAGAATAGCGTTAACAGCAGCAACATTTCAGCAGATAATAAAACAACAGGTAAAAACAGTCAGCATATTTGTGATTTTAGGAACATGCAGATTTATGAGGACATTGCCTTTGATCTCAACATGTGTTTGGAAATTGCGCGGACGAGCAGGTACTGGAAACAAAACCGGCCGGAGGGGGTGGTCGTGGTTGAGATAAGAGAAGAACTGGCAGATAGGATTCTGCTGATGACGAGTATTTTGTTGTCGTACAATAACACGTATACCTCGGCTGTGGCTTCCTACGAGCGGCTAGTGCGGTCGTATGCGGAAATATTTTCGGAGAGCGCAGTAGTCGCACGGTACACACAGTACTACGACAAACTGATGCGAACCATGTCACGAAGAGTACCCCGAAAGTATCTGAGCCAAGTGATCATCAGTACTAAGCCGGACGTGCTTGTGGGCTCGCCTGTGCAGCCTGTCCTGGTGATTTTAAGCGGCAACACGCGCCGTGAAATCCGCGACAACTGCTACGTCGATGACGATTTCATTGTCTTCAGCCATCTTTCCACTGAGATCCGCGGGGATGTAACGTTCTCTCTTTTGTTCGAGAATCGCAACCAGTTTGTTTGCGTCTTTGAGTTGTGTCTTAACAGTCATTTCTACGGGCGCGGCATGTATCGTTTCAGGAAGGAAGATGTAATCACGGTTTCCGACAGACGCGGAATTCAGGCGTGCATCAGCGACGACTTCCTTGTCGATCTGATTTTCGTGGAGGACGATGACGAGGGCGTGGTGGTTTCCTTCGACACAGAAGAGAATGCTCAGGAAGAACTCGACGTGCTTTCTTCGCGAATGCGTTTACCATGCGACGGCATTGCCGGCTCTGTTATTCCAAGATGTTGTAAACAACAGGGCTCTTCAGTGGCTGATGCAAACGGCGGGAATAATGCGGTTGTGGGCAATACAAGCAATAGTACGGCTGTCGGCAAATTTGCGCGCAATAATCGTACTGGCGTTCTTGTTATTAGCAGCAATAGTAATAATAATGGCGCTGCTGTTGCTGCTAATAACACGGTTACTAGTACGACCGAAACGGCGGAATCTTTTTCCAATATCGCTTTTCTGACGGAGAAAAAATAGAAATTCCGTCGCGTGTCATCAAAAAAAGCTTTTCCAGCGGCCCCGACAGAAGCCGGTAGCAAAGAAAGAGCTCCAGATTGTCGCCCTCAGGCCGCTGCACTGGGAGGAATTGTCCAATCGAGATCTCACCTTCTTTGAAGATGTGCAGACGATTGACTCGCAAATTGACTACGCAGAGTTCGAAGACAGTTTCTGCGTCAATGCCACAACGGGGCGACGACATGCTCCTCATCCGATTCAGAGACGGCCCAACGAGGGCCAGCGGCTTTTTTTCATTTCCCTGGCGTTGCGCCATCTCGAGCTCAACAACATTACGGCTGATAATTTTGTTTCGATTCTCAATAGCCAGCCCGATGTCCTCGAGGCGGAGGATTTGCTCAATATCGACCGGCTGGTGCTGAAGCGCAACGAATTCCGTTTGTTGGCTGAGGTTCCTCAGGAAAAATTGTCGGCTGTCGAGAAGGCGGTGTTGCAGTTCAATCGTATCGACCAGCTCAAAGAAAATATTGACATGCTTCTTTTTGCACGACGATTTTCCGACGGTGTGGTGCTTTTGGAAAAGATGGTCACTGAGTTTGAGTCAGCCGCTACCAAAATTCTCGAGAGTCCTGTTCTCAAGATGGTTCTCAAGCTTGTTCTTGATGTCGGAAATGCGATCAATTATAAGTATTCGCTGAGGAATCGCATTTGTCTCGGGTTTCGTATTGACAGTCTTTCCAAATGCTTGGGGTATTCAGGGACTGGAAACACTCGCATCGTAGACTTTGTAGTCAGCAATTTGCTCAGCAGAAATGTCGATGTACGCCACTTTGTCGAGGATTTTTCTTCTTTGGAGACGCTTAAAAAAGAAGAATTTGGTTTATTGAAGGGGCAGATCAACAGTTACATTTTTCATTACAAGGAAAAATTGGCTATTTTTGCGACTTTAGATAATGCCGGCAAGCATAGACACAGGCTGTTTTTGTTGTTAGTGTCAGAAACACTTACGCGTTTGTGCAAACAACACTGCAATTGCCAGGATTTAGTTAATCAATTGGTGGTTAAGTTTGGTGAGGTGGAGAGCAAGTCTGTAGATAGAATCATATCTGTTCTTGCCGAAGTTATCCAAATGATAAAAGGAGCATTGGATGGTAAAGAGCGATAAGAAGTATTACAGTGTTATTTATATGCTTAGTCATGAATTTCTTTCAAATAATTGTTGAACATATGCCTACGTTTACAATTTCATTCGTGTTATATTTGTCAGCTGTTTTTTAACAGCACTGTTCTTAGACTTCAATGAAATGCCTAGAAATAGCATGCAACACATGCATCTATGATCATTAGCAATTGGTTCGAAATAATATTTGTCTTTCTTAATTATTAAATATTTTAAATTTTGGTCCATTTTCATTAAACAAACATGCCTGTTGTGGTTTAGTATGCCAAATTTTTATTGGAAATACTTACTTCTGTGTTATGATGACATCTTTATTATGCTATAAGCATTTAGCATACATTTTAATTAATTGTTTAAAATCCTGTTCTTAATTTTTTTCAGAAATAACGGTATTTAAACTTTTTTTAATTAAATTTAATAAATCAGAAGTTATATTCTCCAAAGTTTTTTGAAGTTATTGAGCAATTTTAAGGAAGGTTTGGCATACCAAACCTACAACAGGCATGTTTGTTTAATAGCCGCTTTTTGATTATTAATCTTAAATTTACTGATTTAATATCAATAATCAAAAAATATTTATAGTGTCATTTCTGAACATTGAATACATGAAATATTTCCATATATAACTTTATATTTATATTGCGAAGTGTTTAATTTAATTTATTTAAAAAATTATTTGTTTATGCTCATACAGAATATACAGATTCAAATCCAATAAGACTTCTGAGATCATTAGAATACAACTAACGACAGAAAACACAATTCAACTTAGACACAGCAAACATAATACCATATTGTTTATACTCATACCATACCTTTATACTCTATGAATCAGCAACTATTATTAATTTTATAATAAGTGTTGTCGGCCGCAAAGATTTGGATCGGGAGAGGGAGCACGGGCGCTGGTGCATCAATCGGACTGAGTTTATGTCTGTCCACTGCGGCTGATTTTGTTGACCAGTATTTGCGCGTATAAAATTATTATATTTTATCTAGCGTGCCTCTCTGTTATTTTCTAGGAAATTCTTAAACACAATTCCATCGGATAGTTCCATACATGAAACCTTTGATAGCTAAGCTGTAAGGCAAATAGACACTGACATGCGTATTTGGCATATTATTAGCAATAACCAGTGTATTTAAATAAAAATTATGTAATGCATAAACCCCGATGATAAAAGAGAAAAAAGTGTTGGAGACGCAATTTGGATACACAATTTATTACGGGAGAGAAAAACGGAATGGCTGGCTATTGAACTACCACATACTGAGGGAGAGTGATGGAAGACTGGTGATAGAGCTGTACATGATAGACGACAAAAATATTAATTTCAAAGTGAGTCTGCCTTTCTACATGTCGTTTCTGGCAAGGCCCGCCAGCGAGGAAGTGCAGCGCTATTTCGAAGAACAATATGCGGATAAGATAAAGCAAATAGAGAGCTGTGAACGGGTAAATGTTGCTGAACATAATCATCTCGCACGTGAACTCGAAAAATATTTGAAGATATACGTGCGACGAGAAAGTGATTATGGAAAAATGGTCGCAGAGAGAATACGAAAAAAACGTGGCGTTTTTGCAAGATACTGGGGCGACGATGAATCAGGCGTGGTAGATAATCTCGAAATATTCGAGTATGATATTCCCGTGGAGGTGGCTGCCGGAGAAGAACTGGGGATCCGCTGTGGGCGCTGGCATGAGGTATGGTACGACGGGGAGAAACACTGGATCAGTGAGAGCGATCGACTCGTGTACCCGGAGGTGCGTGTCCTTGCATTTGATATTGAGACGACGTTGTCGCCACTGCGCTTTTCTGATCCCGAGGAGGACAAGGTGATGATGATCAGCGTTGTCCGAGGAGGTGGTGGTATTGTAATAGTCAATAGGGAGTGCGTAGGAAAAGGCGCATCAGGATTTGACTATGAGGCGAAGGAGGGAATGGGGACCCACTTTGAGGTAGCTGAAGAGGTGGACGAGGAGGGAGTCCTTGTGCGGTTCATTGAGATCTTGCAGGAGGAACGGCCGCATGTTGTTACGACATACAATGGCGGGGCATTTGACTGGCCGTTCGTGGCAAGAAGATGCGAAAAACACGGGATAAGTCTCGAGGATACAACTTCAATGAGGATCAGCGGGTACAGGGGGATTAACAGGGATAATGATAGTAGTGAGAGTGACAGTGGTAATGAAGGGAATGGAAAAAATAGTAGAAATATGATTGGGCGCAAAGATGGCGATAAGGATGAAAGAAATAGGAAGTACAACGTAAATAAGTCGGGACAGTCCATTTACTACGAATCTAAATTCATAATGCACCTCGATTGCTACAAGTGGGTCAAGCGGGACTCGTATTTGCCGATGAACAGCCAGGGGCTGAAAGCGGTGGCACAGATCAAACTTGGGTACTGCGCAGAAGAGGTCGACCCGGAGGATATGATGCGATGCGCCCTGGAAGAGCCTCAGCGGATGGTGGGGTACTGCGGGTCCGATGCTGTGGCAACATACCATTTATACTTGCGATACGTGCATCCGCATATATTTTCAATAGGGTCGCTGGTGCCGCTACGGACTGTGCAGATTTTATGTAAAGGGTCAGGAACAATATGCGAGGCATTGCTGATTGGCGAGGCGCGGCAGTACCGCGTTGTGGTGCCTCCGGTGCAACGAGAGCCGAGTATTGAGTATCACGAGGGGCGTGTCGTGGAGGCGAAGACGTACGTTGGCGGCCACGTGGAGTCGCTCCGGGCGGGAATATTTCGTTCTGATTTTGAACACGATTTCGAAATAAACACTGAAACAGTCGACATGATTATTGAGAACCTTGACGCGATTTTAGGAAGTGAAGGGGGCGAGCCGATAGTATGTCTGTGGACAGCGCTCGGATAGTTGAGATGCTCGGGAAACTAAAGGGCATGGGCCGCGGCTATGGGAGTATCTGGCATCTCGATGTGGGGGCGATGTACCCAAACATTATTATTACGAACCGCATGCAGCCAATCGCTGTAGTCGATGAGGAACGGTGCGTCCATTGCGAGTACAACGACGAGCGAAACAACTGCAAACGGGTGATGAATTGGACATCCCGGATGGATTATTACCCGGCAGAAGAGAACGAGATAAGCATGCTAAAGAACCAACTGATGAATGAGTCGTTTCATCATTCCAGTAGGGCGAGCAAACAGCAAGCCAAGGAATGCACGGAAAACGGCATTGATAATACACCGTACAATAAATTGCCTGAGGAGATGCAACATAGGATTCTCAGAGAACGGATTGCCAGTTATTCGCGTAAGATCTACAACCGGACACGGCAGACACGGATCAAAGAGCGCCAGGTAACTATTTGCCAGCGCGAAATACCTTTTTACGTGGAGACTGTGCGGAAGTTTCGCGACCAACGGAATTTACTTAAGAAACAGCACCGGGAGGCAGTGCGACATTATGAGGAACACGGCGATGAGGAAAGCATGAAAAAAACGGTTGTCTACAGCGGTCTCCAGGTTGCCTACAAGTGCGTGCTCAACTCATTCTACGGCTACACAATGCGCAGGGGGGCACGGTGGTTTTCTTTAGAAATGGCCGCGGCAGTCTGCCACACCGGCGGCCAGATCATTCGGGCAGCCCGCCGACTACTGGACCATATTGGAATTGCTCTGGAGCTTGACACCGATGGAATCTGGTGTATTGTGCCGCACGGGTTTCCTGCGGTTGTAACACTAAATAACAAGCCTTATAATTTTTTGGCGGCTGTTGTCAATAATTTTGTCTGTGGTGGGTTTACCAATGATCAGTATGCGACGAGAACCAGTGGTGCAGGGAGCAACGGCAACAACACTGCTTCGGAATGGAACGTCGAAAAGGTAAATTCCATCCGGTTTGAAGCAGACGGGCCTTATAAGGCGATGGTTATTCCGTCTTCCACCGAGAAAGACCGTCTGCTCAAGAAAAGGTACGTGGTGTTTGATCATAACAATTCCATTGCTGAACTCAAGGGCTTCGAACTCAAACGGCGCGGAGAGTTAGGCTTTGTGAAAAAATTCCAGGACGACTTGTTTGCTCGATTCAACAGTGGTTCCACGCTCGCTGAGTGCTACGCAATTCTCGGGCAGTGCTGCGATTACTGGTACGATGTGCTTGCTGGGGGCAGCGACTTTCTCCAGGACGAAGACATGATCGACTTGCTGGCGGAGTCGCGCAGTTTGTCGCGAGATTTTGCCGAATTCGGGACACGCAAGTCTAATTTGTTGACAACGGCACGACGCCTGGCCGAGTTTCTCGGAGACGATGCCGTGAGTGGCAAAATCAAATGCGAGTTTGTGGTGTCGCGATACCCGGAGAATTTTCCGGTGGCTGAGCGATGTGTCCCGACCCTGATTTTCAAACATCCGGACGCTCATGTGTATCTGAAGAAGTGGCTGCGTTGCGACAAGACAACTCTGCGCGAGATTGTGGATTGGGATTATTACATGCGCCGGTACGAGATTATGCTGCAACGGCTTGTGATTGTACCTGCGTATTTCCAGAAAGTGTCGAATCCAGTGCCGCGGGTTAAAATGCTGAAATGGACTGGTGACAAAAACCAGCTGGGATTGGGTTTCAAAAGAGAAAAGGAAGATGATATAGAAGATTTAGGGAGTTTTAAAAAAACCAAAAATGGAAATAACGCTGCTGATAATGCTATAACTGCTGGTAGCGCTATTAAGATTGCTGCTAATAACATAACTAATACTACTATTATAAGTAATACGACTAACAGACCTGCATTTATTGATTGTGACACACTACATGCGATCGTGGAGAGTAATCATCGGCAGTGGTCTGACGCCTTTGATTTGCACAGTGTAATATTCGGAATATGTGACAGACAAGACGGCACAGTTGCAATGCAGTACATGGACGGCCGAGTCTCCATACAGCCGGTGATTCGAAATGTGTTGCTCAAGGCGAGCGAGGCAGAATATTTTAGCGGGTTTGAGAAGACTCGGCGTCAGCTCTGTGGCTCGCCAGAGGCAGAGGTGTTTTACATGATGCATTTGGCAGATACGTCGTTGAGTCTCGACCGGTATAAGAAATTCTTTGACCACTTTGCAATTCAATCGGTGTACAACCATGATCTGAACCCGCTCTATGAAATACTTGCACATACACGGACAACTCTACGCCCGTTTGTTTACGCAACAATGACATCTTTTAACTACGCGGGCGCTAAGATATGCGTCGTCAGCAAGGGCATGCTTACTAATATTGATAAGAGGAACCATGCTAGAAATACAAGCGACGGCGATAGGACCGATAACATTTTTACAGCCACCGGCGTAATTTCTACGTACTTTTTTAGTGACAATAGAAAACTTGTCGATAAGTTTAATAGCTTACAGCCCAGTAATTCAGAAATCAGGCTACTTCCGCTTGGATTAGAAGAATTCATGGAAACTTACTGCGACGACGTCAATGTTTATGTAGTCAGTGATTCCAATTCTCAGTTGAGCCACAAGAACATTCTTATTGTGGACGTACTGCAGGCCATGACGCTTGACTCCTCTTTTAGTAAAGTCAGTGAAAAACAGCAGAAGCTGCATGGCGACATGGCTAGAGAACTTATCGCACGCGCTAACATTTCTGCCCTGTTTGAGCTGCCGTTGCTCAATGCCGGGGATGTTGATCTGCTTGACGCGGTGTTTTATGCAGAGCTCGAGGCCACCGGGCTTATTCCGGAAAATCTGCCTGAGCCAGTCTTCGGACTTTTTCGCGACGAGACGTACCAGCCCGCTTTCTGTTCGGAGTACTGCGCACAGATCGAATGCACAGAGTCGCTGCTGCTTGCTATTCTCGAATCCCGCAACACAAACATCTTCCCTGCCGATACAGTCGCTTTTTGCATTGCCCGACGCGACTTTGCAGTGTTACGTGATCTCATCAAGCGCCTGATGCTTGCGGCTGTCAGGGGCCACCCCGCGGCGCGCCTTTTACTGCCGCGTCTTGCGCCATGGCTCAAAAGAGATTCTCAGCTTATTGCGGCCCCACTTCGCGAGGCACTTCATGCTCTGCAACAACACTACCTCATCACGCTTGTGGCGAGACTCAGAGACATCCAATGCCGTGTGATTTGTGCCAGCAAAGAAATGGTTGTTGTGGCGACGGGTAAGCGGTCCTTTTCGGACTGTGACGCGTATCTTTCGTACATTTCACGCAGAGTGCGACAGCTACCTGGCTATGAATTGTTGAATCTCAAAATACTTCGTCGATACGCGCAGTTGGCATTTTTAAGTCCCGACAATTATTTCTATGTCTTACCGTTCGACGTTGACGCCAATGGCAATACTACTACTATTAGCGCCAATGGCGGTATTGACGCTAATAGTAGTAGTATTGGATACGTTGCGTTGTATGTTCCACCAGTTGCCTTTTTAGAAGGTCTATTTAGTAAGCAGGACGTCTCTAACGAGCTTGTCTACGACATAGTCTCAGATTCAGCAGATCCGATGGTTGTCAAGACGATGCTGAGACTACTGGGGCTGCGTACTAACGTATCCGGGCTCGCCTCCAACTGTTACAAACTGATGCGGCATAGTGGAGATTTTATGACTGAGTCGAATCGGAATGTGTGTAAGCTGAATAAGCTTCCAATCACATTCTTCTGTCCGAATTGTCGGTTCGAAAACTTTCTACGCAAGACATGTCTCAAATGCCATGGCCAAGTTCCCGTGGGTGTTCTTGAAACTGTCTGTGAAAAATATGTGTCTAGGCTTTGTGATCTGACCACTGCTCGGAAGTGTTCAAGTTGTTCCAGGATTGAGGAGCGGAGACTCAAGGAGTATTGTTTGTGTGGAGGCCGATTTGTTTTTGTGGACCACACACCGGAAATAGTTGAGATCAAACAGTTTATCAACACTGAGCGATTTGACAGATTCATTGACAATATTTTTTCTCATTAATGACTAGTCTAATGAAGTTGTAACAGAATACTAAATATCTTCATAGTTGTTGTAGTAACTAATTCATTCACTGGTTTATCAATAATATCAATACCAGTGAATGAATTTCTATAAGTTTTAAACAATTTTATTTTTTACAGACTTAATAAAATTTTGCAGTGAAAATTTTACCCTGCTATTTCGAAGCTTTTAGTTTAATAATTTAAAAGTCTAAATTAGCAGACAATAAGTTCACTTATTCAAAAATAGTGAAACACATTTTATTTTTAAAGAAGTGTTATCTTTTTAACACAAATATTTGAATACTTTTCAACACACATCTTCTTATGATATATTATAACGCTAATATATTATAAGAATATCGCCTTTAAGACAGTTTATTTTTTTAACGTAGATATATGAATACTCTTATTATGATTGACGCCAATAAATCTTCAATTAATGCCATATTTAAAGGGTTTTTATTGGCGTCAATCATCTCATGGAGCAATTACTTACGACATATATTTTTTGTACTATTATATCCCTCATGGAACAAAATAATATTATTAATTCAAACAATATTATTGATCTGTTGATTGCGAAAATAGAGGATGCTGTCGCCGATGAGAACAATCCTTCTCCAGAAATCAATCAGAATAATAGCATAGATATATTTTTAAGAAAATACGGGCATGAAAAATAATCAAATTGTTTTTTCTATCTAATCAATATGATAGCAATATCATATTAAATACTTGATAGCTTTAAACAGACAAATAGCCTGTTAGATGAATTTTTAAATAAATACTTTTTATATGTGATCTTTATTAGCATCAGTATTGCCTTACACAACATTAAATATTTTTTTAAATGTTAACGGTGTTTAAGAATTTATTAAGAATAAATGTTTTTATAATAATCTTTTAACACTTTTAATTTGCTACGTAATTCATATTTCAATAGCATCCTTTAATCACTATTAACACGTATTCATGAAGAATCATAATCGTCTAGTTCTCCGACTTGAAATCCATATATCCGTGCTACATACTTCTCGCTAGGCTTCTTATCAAAATTGTATGGATACGACAATATCAAAAAATGTGCAAAACTAGTCCCCCACGCACATCCATCCAACTTCCGCAGTGTCCCGCGCGCCTCATAAACATTCTCACAATTGTAACAGTACAACCGCGTTTCGTACTTCCCATACTCATTTGCCAGCCCTAACGGCACATACGGCACATCCACACATCCCAATCGTCCACACCGTCCATACTCAAAATTCAGCACCTTGTCCAACATATTCTCCATCCCATTCTTCGTGCATATGTACCGCTGGTGTGCCAGCAAATACAATATACTCTCGTTCTCAAAGTCGTTCGAGTCCGCCACGTCCTGGATCGACATGTACGCCTCCTTGAAATTAGTCACTTTCTCGTTCAGCCCGTACAAATTTAATTTGTCTTGTAAAAATGAGTCCTCAATCCTCTCAAGATATCTATGCTTTTTTATACTAAAAAATCGCACAATCCACGTGTCTTCGTAACTCTTTTCGGAAAATTCCGTTTTGTTTTCCATTGTATCGCTGCTCATGATGGATTTATTTTTAAAAATTTAAAAAAATGTATCAATTCAAAACAAAATAATAAAAGACATAATGGAAATGTAAGAAAGGCCTGATATTAAGCTGATATCCATTATTAGCAGTTAAATTATTCTTTCAAGCTAATTTAAAGATGTTTAAAGATTATAAACGCATTTATCTGATTACTTGCTTCATCTAACTTTATTTTGATACATTTAAAGATCCACAAACGCGAGAAATAATGAAAAGCACAAGGAACATTGAACACAAATGCATTTAACTGTTTACACAAAATATTTTTTTAATAAATAATTTATTATCAGATATTTCAAAATATTAATTTATCAAATAAATTAAAAATTACTTTTTTTATAGTAAATCATCATATATTCTCGTACCTCAAGGTAGACGTCTTTAAAGTGCTACGTGAATGTAATACTTATAACAATTTATCGTCTTCCGTTCTTCTTTTTCTTGGGGTTCCAGGTCTAAACTATATTTATAGATTTGCTGAAAATTTTTAATTAAAAAATTATTCGTGACAGTATCGGGTTGCACCGCTTGATAAACTATTTCCTGTTCCCGGGACCCTTATTCTCTTGGTCTCCTCAATATTATAAGTGCCAGGTTAGGTCACATATTCTTTAAAGTTGGAACAGTTTGAATGATAAGTTTTAAAAATATACATTTAATTTTTAAAATTATTTATAGTAATAATATTGCAGGATTTCATGACAAAATTGGTGGGATTAGTACAATAGCCATGATTTGTTAAATTTTTATTGTTTAATATTTTTATATTTTTGACATGCAATTTAAACATTGAAAATTTTTCAGATAAAAAATCTCCCAAGCCGGAGTCGAACCAGCGACCCGCTGATATCTACAATTTCTACAGTCAGCTGCTCTACCACTGAGCTATTGAGAGATACTGGAAAGTTATTATTAAATTAAATTTAATTTGTTTATTTGATTCAAACAATGAAATATATTATATTTAATAACATTTATTTATTTAATCAATTATATTATGTTTTTTACGCTATTAATATGCACAAAATCAATAACTTATAAATGTCTATTAAAATTCTAAATATAAATGATAAAATATCAGAACAGTCTTATTAATAAAATATATATAATTATAAAATACCAGAATAGTGCGGTTTCAGTCGAGTAGTTTGATAAAGTGGCTTATTATCAAAGAAAATTAACAACGGAAATACATTGGAAAACTAGCAAATAATATATCTCGGTCTCAAGAGTCCCCAATAAACTTAGTTAGATAAACAGGCCATAGTCCAGGTTAGTTAGCTGAAAACATTGAATTGGTCTAAGTTAAAATTTTCTAGAATAAAAAATTTAATATAAATAAGAGTTTATCACAAAAAAAAAAGAAGGAAAAGCAAAAAAAAGCTTTTTAAGGTATTTTAAAATTACAAATAACAAAACAGCTCAAATTTTATTTAACGTAACTAAAAAACTATTAAAAATATCAATAAATCTATTAAAAACGACTTACGAATCAAAAAACACATTTAATTTCAAACAGCTTATAATTCAAACATTATTTTTTCTAATTCACACCGATGTTTAAATTCAGTAAACAATTTCATTGCCTCTTCCTGGTCTTCCATTGCATATAAAATATGTTTGAAATTAAATGTGTTTTTAGACAACTCAACAAACATTTTTATATATTTTTCTTTGTTCGATGTTGGACAGCTAAATATTTCTAAATACGCCTTCATCGCTTTTAAATGGGGAACTGCTTCGTATTTTTTCCCCAAAAAATCTTCTAATTTGTTCATATCATTGTAAAATAATTCAGCAAGCCCTGAAGACATTTTAAACTGGCTTATTTTCCCAAACAATATGCCTAAACTCATTTCCACCAGAATATATCTCGCATCGTCGTTGACAAATTCTTTGTGAAAAATATACTGCTCAAACCATTTTTTCAATTTCAAAAAATTCGAATGTTTTTTTTCTATCTGCACAAAATTAGCATTGAGCATTTTCTCCAGTTTTTGATTTTGATTTTTTTCTGTCTGCGTGATCAATGAAAAAATAGGTAATTCTATGTCTATCCCGTCGTTTTTTTTGACTAAATTTTCCATCGTCTCACGCACGTACAAAATAGTGGCTAGGACACACGTGCCGTGTTCAAAATCACTTGTAGTTTTTATTTTTTTCCAAAGCATAGACACATAATAGTCAACGTAATTTAAGAACTTCGTAAAAACATTTATGTCTTTGAAATGCTCAACACACTCGTAAACACTTTCTACTTTTCTGAAAAAATCAGGAAATATTTTGATAATGCCGATTTCATAAAATTGCACATTGAATTTCTCCTCTTCGAAAAAACGAAACACGTATTCGTAATAAAGAGACACACTGGCTAACAACAATGAAGATATTATGTTATAATGTCTGCATTCTGCCTCTCCAATGTCCTCTTTCGAATAATATGAGTGAATAATGGCTTTTTTGTTTTCTTTGCTTAATGAAATTTCTAATTTCGCTAAAATTTCTTGATGCAGATTAAATTGTATTTCTGTGTATGATTTTCTCATTAATAGTTGTGTATAAACTCCGTCTGTATTTTGTTGTCCTGTGTCTTGATGACTAGCATCGTTTTGTTGATTTATTGCTTCAATATGTTGATTTTCTTTTATTTCATTTTGTGACATCTTGTTTACTTCACTTTTTTGACTGTTTAACAAGTTAATTTCATTACTGGCTTGCACATTCAACAATCCTTCAGCACCACTGTTCTTTTTACAGCATTTTCTGGTTTCAAAAATCGTTTTCGTCATTTTTTCAAATCTTATAGTCGCCAAAAACCCATTTGTAAAAGATATTTCATCCGGCTCAAACACGAAAAAATAATCGCACACTCGCTGTTTAATAATTATATACGCCTTTTTGATGAATTTCAACTCTATATTCCACTCCTTCGGCAAATTATTGTATGTCTCAGTGATTTTGACTATTAGACTTTCCAATTCTTTATAAATCAGCTGCAATGAATCTAAATTAACAAAATTCTGTGCAATAAAATATCCTAGTTCTGTGGAATTATTCACAACAATATAATTACAGATAAGTTCTTTTAATTGTTCCATATGCTGCTTTCCAAGATAAAAAAGACGTATTCAACAAAGTCGGGGGTATTGCCACATTTTTATACAGGTATTTCTGAATTCGATTGGTAAAACAACCTCTGAGATTCTTTATATCGTTGTCTGTTAACATGTATTTTCCATACGCTTCTTCGTTGTTTATTCTCGATTTAAGAATGAGATATATTTTCTGGTATTTGTCTTTTCGCATAGCTTAAGAATTTCTTTATTCATATTTAAAAATTTGTTATCTTTTCTTCAAAACATACAAATATACATTTTGAAACACTTATTGGTTTTATATTTCTTCAAGTCATTTATAGATGGATCCTAGTAAGTATTACTGCATATTATATCTCTTTAAATATATTGAAAAAGCTATTGACTATTATTGTATATTATATCAGTTTATTTCTATAATCATTATGCTTCTTATTCACATTCATTGAAAAAGTTACTGAGTATACCTGTATATTATATCAGTTTATAAATTATATTTACTGATATTTTCTATATTCACAAAATTTTACATCCTATTTTTAATTAAATCACTAAATTTTTCACTTTTTTAACTGTATTTTTTAATTTATACATCTTAATGTTTTTTTTATCATTAAAAACTCTATTTTAAATTATTTTAATTAAACACACAATTTTCATCAAAGTAATACGTAACTGAACGGAAGTACAA
>JAWNLW010000084.1:0-49783 GCA_035042075.1 Drosophila macrospina | reverse complement strand
CGTCTCTGCCTTCTAAATTCCGAATTTCCAATTTGTTGAGATACCCTTTAGTCCGATTCCCGCCTACGAGTCGACCTACGAAGCGTGTCAGCCTCTTGCTCAGGCTGTCTAAATTCTACGTCAATTCGTCTCTGCCTCCTAAATTCCGAATTTTCAATTTGTTCAGATGCCCTCTAGTCCGAGTCCCGCCTACGACTCGACCTACGAAGCATGTCAGCCTCTTGCTCAGGCTGCCTAAATTCCACGTCAGTTCGTCTCTGCCTTCTAAATTCCGAATTTCCAATTTGTTGAGATACCCTTTAGTCCGATTCCCGCCTACGAGTCGACCTACGAAGCGTGTCAGCCTCTTGCTCAGGCTGCCTAAATTCCACGTCAGTTCGTCTCTGCCTTCTAAATTCCGAATTTCCAATTTGTTGAGATACCCTTTAGTCCGATTCCCGCCTACGACTTGACCTACGAAGCGTGTCAGCCTCTTGCTCAGGCTGCCTAAATTCCACGTCAGTTCGTCTCTGCCTTCTAAATTCCGAATTTTCAATTTGTTCAGATACCCTATAGTCCGAGTCCCGCCTACGACTTGACCTACGTCGGGTATCAGCCTCCTGCTCAGGCTGTCTAAATTCTATGTCAGCTCGTCTCTGCCTTCTAAATTCCGAATTTCCAATTTGTTGAGATACCCTTTAGTCCGATTCCCGCCTACGAGTCGACCTACGAAGCGTGTCAGCCTCTTGCTCAGGCTGTCTAAATTCTATGTCAATTCGTCTCTGCCTCCTAAATTCCGAATTTTCAATTTGTTCAGATGCCCTATAGTCCTTGTCCCGCCTACGACTCGACCTACGAAGCGTGTCAGCCTCTTGCTCAGGCTGCCTAAATTCCACGTCAGTTCGTCTCTGCCTTCTAAATTCCGAATTTCCAATTTGTTGAGATACCCTTTAGTCCGATTCCCGCCTACGAGTCGACCTACGAAGCGTGTCAGCCTCTTGCTCAGGCTGTCTAAATTCTACGTCAATTCGTCTCTGCCTCCTAAATTCCGAATTTTCAATTTGTTCAGATACCCTATAGTCCTTGTCCCGCCTACGACTTGACCTACGAAGCGTGTCAGCCTCTTGCTCAGGCTGCCTAAATTCTACGTCAGTTCGTCTCTGCCTTCTAAATTCCGAATTTTCAATTTGTTCAGATACCCTATAGTCCTTGTCCCGCCTACGACTTGACCTACGAAGCGTGTCAGCCTCTTGCTCAGGCTGCCTAAATTCTACGTCAGTTCGTCTCTGCCTTCTAAATTCCGAATTTTCAATTTGTTCAGATACCCTATAGTCCGAGTCCCGCCTACGACTTGACCTACGTCGGGTATCAGACTCCTGCTCAGGCTGTCTAAATTCTATGTCAGCTCGTCTCTGCCTTCTAAATTCCGAATTTCCAATTTGTTGAGATACCCTTTAGTCCGATTCCCGCCTACGAGTCGACCTACGAAGCGTGTCAGCCTCTTGCTCAGGCTGTCTAAATTCTACGTCAATTCGTCTCTGCCTCCTAAATTCCGAATTTTCAATTTGTTCAGATGCCCTATAGTCCTTGTCCCGCCTACGACTCGACCTACGAAGCGTGTCAGCCTCTTGCTCAGGCTGCCTAAATTCCACGTCAGTTCGTCTCTGCCTTCTAAATTCCGAATTTCCAATTTGTTGAGATACCCTTTAGTCCGATTCCCGCCTACGACTTGACCTACGAAGCGTGTCAGCCTCTTGCTCAGGCTGCCTAAATTCCACGTCAGTTCGTCTCTGCCTTCTAAATTCCGAATTTTCAATTTGTTCAGATACCCTATAGTCCGAGTCCCGCCTACGACTTGACCTACGTCGGGTATCAGCCTCCTGCTCAGGCTGTCTAAATTCTATGTCAGCTCGTCTCTGCCTTCTAAATTCCGAATTTCCAATTTGTTGAGATACCCTTTAGTCCGATTCCCGCCTACGAGTCGACCTACGAAGCGTGTCAGCCTCTTGCTCAGGCTGTCTAAATTCTATGTCAATTCGTCTCTGCCTCCTAAATTCCGAATTTTCAATTTGTTCAGATGCCCTATAGTCCTTGTCCCGCCTACGACTCGACCTACGAAGCGTGTCAGCCTCTTGCTCAGGCTGCCTAAATTCTACGTCAGTTCGTCTCTGCCTTCTAAATTCCGAATTTTCAATTTGTTCAGATACCCTATAGTCCTTGTCCCGCCTACGACTTGACCTACGAAGCGTGTCAGCCTCTTGCTCAGGCTGCCTAAATTCTACGTCAGTTCGTCTCTGCCTTCTAAATTCCGAATTTTCAATTTGTTCAGATACCCTATAGTCCGAGTCCCGCCTACGACTTGACCTACGTCGGGTATCAGACTCCTGCTCAGGCTGTCTAAATTCTATGTCAGCTCGTCTCTGCCTTCTAAATTCCGAATTTCCAATTTGTTGAGATACCCTTTAGTCCGATTCCCGCCTACGAGTCGACCTACGAAGCGTGTCAGCCTCTTGCTCAGGCTGTCTAAATTCTACGTCAATTCGTCTCTGCCTCCTAAATTCCGAATTTTCAATTTGTTCAGATGCCCTATAGTCCTTGTCCCGCCTACGACTCGACCTACGAAGCGTGTCAGCCTCTTGCTCAGGCTGCCTAAATTCCACGTCAGTTCGTCTCTGCCTTCTAAATTCCGAATTTTCAATTTGTTCAGATACCCTATAGTCCGAGTCCCGCCTACGACTTGACCTACGTCGGGTATCAGCCTCCTGCTCAGGCTGTCTAAATTCTATGTCAGCTCGTCTCTGCCTTCTAAATTCCGAATTTCCAATTTGTTGAGATACCCTTTAGTCCGATTCCCGCCTACGAGTCGACCTACGAAGCGTGTCAGCCTCTTGCTCAGGCTGTCTAAATTCTACGTCAATTCGTCTCTGCCTCCTAAATTCCGAATTTTCAATTTGTTCAGATGCCCTATAGTCCTTGTCCCGCCTACGACTCGACCTACGAAGCGTGTCAGCCTCTTGCTCAGGCTGCCTAAATTCCACGTCAGTTCGTCTCTGCCTTCTAAATTCCGAATTTCCAATTTGTTGAGATACCCTTTAGTCCGATTCCCGCCTACGAGTCGACCTACGAAGCGTGTCAGCCTCTTGCTCAGGCTGTCTAAATTCTACGTCAGTTCGTCTCTGCCTTCTAAATTCCGAATTTCCAATTTGTTGAGATACCCTTTAGTCCGATTCCCGCCTACGACTTGACCTACGAAGCGTGTCAGCCTCTTGCTCAGGCTGCCTAAATTCCACGTCAGTTCGTCTCTGCCTTCTAAATTCCGAATTTTCAATTTGTTCAGATACCCTATAGTCCGAGTCCCGCCTACGACTTGACCTACGTCGGGTATCAGCCTCCTGCTCAGGCTGTCTAAATTCTATGTCAGCTCGTCTCTGCCTTCTAAATTCCGAGTTTCCAATTTGTTCAGATACCCTATAGTCCGAGTCCCGCCTACGACTTGACCTACGTCGGGTATCAGCCTCCTGCTCAGGCTGTCTAAATTCTATGTCAGCTCGTCTCTGCCTTCTAAATTCCGAATTTCCAATTTGTTGAGATACCCTTTAGTCCGATTCCCGCCTACGAGTCGACCTACGAAGCGTGTCAGCCTGTTGCTCAGGCTGTCTAAATTCTATGTCAATTCGTCTCTGCCTCCTAAATTCCGAATTTTCAATTTGTTCAGATGCCCTATAGTCCTTGTCCCGCCTACGACTCGACCTACGAAGCGTGTCAGCCTCTTGCTCAGGCTGCCTAAATTCCACGTCAGTTCGTCTCTGCCTTCTAAATTCCGAATTTCCAATTTGTTGAGATACCCTTTAGTCCGATTCCCGCCTACGAGTCGACCTACGAAGCGTGTCAGCCTCTTGCTCAGGCTGTCTAAATTCTACGTCAATTCGTCTCTGCCTCCTAAATTCCGAATTTTCAATTTGTTCAGATACCCTATAGTCCTTGTCCCGCCTACGACTTGACCTACGAAGCGTGTCAGCCTCTTGCTCAGGCTGCCTAAATTCTACGTCAGTTCGTCTCTGCCTTCTAAATTCCGAATTTTCAATTTGTTCAGATACCCTATAGTCCGAGTCCCGCCTACGACTTGACCTACGTCGGGTATCAGACTCCTGCTCAGGCTGTCTAAATTCTATGTCAGCTCGTCTCTGCCTTCTAAATTCCGAATTTCCAATTTGTTGAGATACCCTTTAGTCCGATTCCCGCCTACGAGTCGACCTACGAAGCGTGTCAGCCTCTTGCTCAGGCTGTCTAAATTCTACGTCAATTCGTCTCTGCCTCCTAAATTCCGAATTTTCAATTTGTTCAGATGCCCTATAGTCCTTGTCCCGCCTACGACTCGACCTACGAAGCGTGTCAGCCTCTTGCTCAGGCTGCCTAAATTCCATGTCAGTTCGTCTCTGCCTTCTAAATTCCGAATTTTCAATTTGTTCAGATACCCTATAGTCCGAGTCCCGCCTACGACTTGACCTACGTCGGGTATCAGCCTCCTGCTCAGGCTGTCTAAATTCTATGTCAGCTCGTCTCTGCCTTCTAAATTCCGAATTTCCAATTTGTTGAGATACCCTTTAGTCCGATTCCCGCCTACGAGTCGACCTACGAAGCGTGTCAGCCTCTTGCTCAGGCTGTCTAAATTCTACGTCAATTCGTCTCTGCCTCCTAAATTCCGAATTTTCAATTTGTTCAGATGCCCTATAGTCCTTGTCCCGCCTACGACTCGACCTACGAAGCGTGTCAGCCTCTTGCTCAGGCTGCCTAAATTCCACGTCAGTTCGTCTCTGCCTTCTAAATTCCGAATTTCCAATTTGTTGAGATACCCTTTAGTCCGATTCCCGCCTACGAGTCGACCTACGAAGCGTGTCAGCCTCTTGCTCAGGCTGTCTAAATTCTACGTCAATTCGTCTCTGCCTCCTAAATTCCGAATTTTCAATTTGTTCAGATACCCTATAGTCCTTGTCCCGCCTACGACTTGACCTACGAAGCGTGTCAGCCTCTTGCTCAGGCTGCCTAAATTCCACGTCAGTTCGTCTCTGCCTTCTAAATTCCGAATTTTCAATTTGTTCAGATACCCTATAGTCCGAGTCCCGCCTACGACTTGACCTACGTCGGGTATCAGCCTCCTGCTCAGGCTGTCTAAATTCTATGTCAGCTCGTCTCTGCCTTCTAAATTCCGAATTTCCAATTTGTTGAGATACCCTTTAGTCCGATTCCCGCCTACGAGTCGACCTACGAAGCGTGTCAGCCTCTTGCTCAGGCTGTCTAAATTCTACGTCAATTCGTCTCTGCCTCCTAAATTCCGAATTTTCAATTTGTTCAGATGCCCTATAGTCCTTGTCCCGCCTACGACTCGACCTACGAAGCGTGTCAGCCTCTTGCTCAGGCTGCCTAAATTCCATGTCAGTTCGTCTCTGCCTTCTAAATTCCGAATTTTCAATTTGTTCAGATACCCTATAGTCCGAGTCCCGCCTACGACTTGACCTACGTCGGGTATCAGCCTCCTGCTCAGGCTGTCTAAATTCTATGTCAGCTCGTCTCTGCCTTCTAAATTCCGAATTTCCAATTTGTTGAGATACCCTTTAGTCCGATTCCCGCCTACGAGTCGACCTACGAAGCGTGTCAGCCTCTTGCTCAGGCTGTCTAAATTCTACGTCAATTCGTCTCTGCCTCCTAAATTCCGAATTTTCAATTTGTTCAGATGCCCTATAGTCCTTGTCCCGCCTACGACTCGACCTACGAAGCGTGTCAGCCTCTTGCTCAGGCTGCCTAAATTCCACGTCAGTTCGTCTCTGCCTTCTAAATTCCGAATTTCCAATTTGTTGAGATACCCTTTAGTCCGATTCCCGCCTACGAGTCGACCTACGAAGCGTGTCAGCCTCTTGCTCAGGCTGTCTAAATTCTACGTCAGTTCGTCTCTGCCTTCTAAATTCCGAATTTCCAATTTGTTGAGATACCCTTTAGTCCGATTCCCGCCTACGACTTGACCTACGAAGCGTGTCAGCCTCTTGCTCAGGCTGCCTAAATTCCACGTCAGTTCGTCTCTGCCTTCTAAATTCCGAATTTTCAATTTGTTCAGATACCCTATAGTCCGAGTCCCGCCTACGACTTGACCTACGTCGGGTATCAGCCTCCTGCTCAGGCTGTCTAAATTCTATGTCAGCTCGTCTCTGCCTTCTAAATTCCGAGTTTCCAATTTGTTCAGATACCCTATAGTCCGAGTCCCGCCTACGACTTGACCTACGTCGGGTATCAGCCTCCTGCTCAGGCTGTCTAAATTCTATGTCAGCTCGTCTCTGCCTTCTAAATTCCGAATTTCCAATTTGTTGAGATACCCTTTAGTCCGATTCCCGCCTACGAGTCGACCTACGAAGCGTGTCAGCCTGTTGCTCAGGCTGTCTAAATTCTATGTCAATTCGTCTCTGCCTCCTAAATTCCGAATTTTCAATTTGTTCAGATGCCCTATAGTCCTTGTCCCGCCTACGACTCGACCTACGAAGCGTGTCAGCCTCTTGCTCAGGCTGCCTAAATTCCACGTCAGTTCGTCTCTGCCTTCTAAATTCCGAATTTCCAATTTGTTGAGATACCCTTTAGTCCGATTCCCGCCTACGAGTCGACCTACGAAGCGTGTCAGCCTCTTGCTCAGGCTGTCTAAATTCTACGTCAATTCGTCTCTGCCTCCTAAATTCCGAATTTTCAATTTGTTCAGATACCCTATAGTCCTTGTCCCGCCTACGACTTGACCTACGAAGCGTGTCAGCCTCTTGCTCAGGCTGCCTAAATTCTACGTCAGTTCGTCTCTGCCTTCTAAATTCCGAATTTTCAATTTGTTCAGATACCCTATAGTCCGAGTCCCGCCTACGACTTGACCTACGTCGGGTATCAGACTCCTGCTCAGGCTGTCTAAATTCTATGTCAGCTCGTCTCTGCCTTCTAAATTCCGAATTTCCAATTTGTTGAGATACCCTTTAGTCCGATTCCCGCCTACGAGTCGACCTACGAAGCGTGTCAGCCTCTTGCTCAGGCTGTCTAAATTCTACGTCAATTCGTCTCTGCCTCCTAAATTCCGAATTTTCAATTTGTTCAGATGCCCTATAGTCCTTGTCCCGCCTACGACTCGACCTACGAAGCGTGTCAGCCTCTTGCTCAGGCTGCCTAAATTCCATGTCAGTTCGTCTCTGCCTTCTAAATTCCGAATTTTCAATTTGTTCAGATACCCTATAGTCCGAGTCCCGCCTACGACTTGACCTACGTCGGGTATCAGCCTCCTGCTCAGGCTGTCTAAATTCTATGTCAGCTCGTCTCTGCCTTCTAAATTCCGAATTTCCAATTTGTTGAGATACCCTTTAGTCCGATTCCCGCCTACGAGTCGACCTACGAAGCGTGTCAGCCTCTTGCTCAGGCTGTCTAAATTCTACGTCAATTCGTCTCTGCCTCCTAAATTCCGAATTTTCAATTTGTTCAGATGCCCTATAGTCCTTGTCCCGCCTACGACTCGACCTACGAAGCGTGTCAGCCTCTTGCTCAGGCTGCCTAAATTCCACGTCAGTTCGTCTCTGCCTTCTAAATTCCGAATTTCCAATTTGTTGAGATACCCTTTAGTCCGATTCCCGCCTACGAGTCGACCTACGAAGCGTGTCAGCCTCTTGCTCAGGCTGTCTAAATTCTACGTCAATTCGTCTCTGCCTCCTAAATTCCGAATTTTCAATTTGTTCAGATACCCTATAGTCCTTGTCCCGCCTACGACTTGACCTACGAAGCGTGTCAGCCTCTTGCTCAGGCTGCCTAAATTCCACGTCAGTTCGTCTCTGCCTTCTAAATTCCGAATTTTCAATTTGTTCAGATACCCTATAGTCCGAGTCCCGCCTACGACTTGACCTACGTCGGGTATCAGCCTCCTGCTCAGGCTGTCTAAATTCTATGTCAGCTCGTCTCTGCCTTCTAAATTCCGAATTTCCAATTTGTTGAGATACCCTTTAGTCCGATTCCCGCCTACGAGTCGACCTACGAAGCGTGTCAGCCTCTTGCTCAGGCTGCCTAAATTCCACGTCAGTTCGTCTCTGCCTTCTAAATTCCGAATTTCCAATTTGTTGAGATACCCTTTAGTCCGATTCCCGCCTACGAGTCGACCTACGAAGCGTGTCAGCCTCTTGCTCAGGCTGTCTAAATTCTACGTCAATTCGTCTCTGCCTCCTAAATTCCGAATTTTCAATTTGTTCAGATACCCTATAGTCCTTGTCCCGCCTACGACTTGACCTACGAAGCGTGTCAGCCTCTTGCTCAGGCTGCCTAAATTCCACGTCAGTTCGTCTCTGCCTTCTAAATTCCGAATTTCCAATTTGTTGAGATACCCTTTAGTCCGATTCCCGCCTACGAAGCGTGTCAGCCTCTTGCTCAGGCTGTCTAAATTCTACGTCAATTCGTCTCTGCCTCCTAAATTCCGAATTTTCAATTTGTTCAGATACCCTATAGTCCTTGTCCCGCCTACGACTTGACCTACGAAGCGTGTCAGCCTCTTGCTCAGGCTGCCTAAATTCCACGTCAGTTCGTCTCTGCCTTCTAAATTCCGAATTTCCAATTTGTTGAGATACCCTTTAGTCCGATTCCCGCCTACGAGTCGACCTACGAAGCGTGTCAGCCTCTTGCTCAGGCTGTCTAAATTCTACGTCAATTCGTTTCTGCCTCCTAAATTCCGAATTTTCAATTTGTTCAGATACCCTATAGTCCGAGTCCCGCCTACGACTTGACCTACGTCGGGTATCAGCCTCCTGCTCAGGCTGTCTAAATTCTATGTCAGTTCGTCTCTGTCGTCTAAATTCTGAATTTTCAATTTGCTCTGTTACCCTATAGTCAGAGTCCAGACTACGAGTCGACCTACGACGCGTATCAGCCTCTTGCTCAGACTGCCTAAATTCTACATCAGTTCCTCGTAGTCTCAATTCTTTCTGTTCTCTATTCGTTCGGCTTCCCGAATCCGCGTTGAACATCTCGATGAGCGCCGCCTACTGTTAGTTACCTGTTATTCTTCCCTATAGGGTCTTCAGGGTTTGCTCTACGATCTCTCTGCAAACTGGTAGACGATGACATAATTATTTGGGGAAAAACTAAAGAAATAGAAAACCCCAAGGAATCTTACAGGCTAAATTAAACACTAAATTAAAACTAACTGAATGGCTATGCCAGGTCGTTAATATGCGAATAAGTTGATTCTTCAAATTTGGTTATGAAATTTTACGAAAGTCGCGATAATCTAGTATACACCAATTCAGCATTGGCTCGACAATGTAGATCAAGCCTAGAATGATGCCACGGGAGATTTAAAATAAGCTTCAATATTTTATTTTGGTTGATTTGCAGCTGGTTTATATGACATTTGGCTATATTTGACCGTACAGGGTAATTCCTTGGAAAATGGACCTAAACAAAAACATTTTGTTTTCAATATTTAGACTTGAATTTCTATTTATGAACGGATATAGCGTACGGACTAAATGTTTCAGTTTTTTTGTTTGTGTTGGTTATATGGTCCTTGAATGTAAGTCTTTTTACCAATGTAATACCCAAGTACCTGACATTTGGTTCCCACTTTATATATTCAGAGCCCAATCTAATATCGGCTATTGGCACGTAGATGTCCTTACGTTTTTTTGTGAATAATATTACCTTGGTCTTTTCTGGGCAGACAAAAATTTTCCATTGGGAGAAATATGTATTTAAGGAGTCATATACTGCTTGGCGGTTTCTAGTTATATCTGCAGAAATGATGCCCGCACAAAGGATTGCTGTATCATCCGCAAAAACCGACGAAATATTGGGAGATATTTTATTAATATTTTTTAAAATAGGTACTAGTTGGTATTGAAATTAGATTAACAATATATTTGATGAATAATTAAATGTTTAAATAATGAAAAATTATGTTGAAAATTTTGTTCAACGAAAGTTGATATTTGTGCAAAACAAAGGTAAGGCGAAAAAAATAATGGAACTAAATAATACTGAAATATAAAACGACTTAGATTGAAAAGATTAATAAGATATTGAATCTCCTTTTCGTTATGCAACCAATTGTAATCGTCGAGGCATTGATTTCGCTAAGTTTTGAAGAGTGCTTATTTCAAGTTCTTTACAATTGCTTCCCTTAAGTCCTTTATGTTGGACAGAGTCTCGCTGCCGTAGCAAGGGAAGTTTTTTGTACCGCAAAATAAAAACCCAACCGTTCATATGTAAGGTTTATTTGTGACTTAAATGCAATGCTCTGCTCGCAGGCAGATAGAGACCGAAAAGAATGAAAGACAAAAAAGGAGATAAGAGAACGTCGTCTCGTCACGTCTTTCACTCATACGATTACATATTCATATGTATGTCAATACATGCGTGCATTGCTAGAGATGATCATTCTTCAACACCCTTCCTCAATGCGTGCATGTTTACAAATTCCATTTAATTCAATTTAAACATAACAATTTTGTAAATTCGACATGCTTTCTCTTAGGGAGATTCTTGGTTAAGATATCTGCAATCATATCTGTTGTACTAGCATACTTTAAGTTAACTTGACCTTCTTCTACAACCTGGCGTACAAAGTTATATCTTATATCAATATGCTTGGTCCTTGAATGATGAACTGGGTTCCTAGCCAGCTCTTGTGCGCTCAAATTATCGCCATATAAAGTAGTCGAGGTAGCTTCATCCCCACAACCGATTTCGATGATTAAGCGACGTAAGAATATGGACTCCTTACACGCAGCCGACAGTGCCATATATTCTGCCACCGTGCTGCTAAGTGCCACGCTGCGTTGTTTCTCGGATCGCCAAGAAATTGGGCCACCTGCCAAAAAATAAACCCGTATACGACTTTCGGTTAGTTCGATCGCCGCCCCAATCTGCATCCACATATCCAGTAAGTGGCTGATGATAACCTTTGTTGTGTAGTTTGAAATTCATCGTCGCTGCCAAGTACCTTAAAACGTGTTTCACACCAGCCAGATGCTCTGCATGCGGATCTTTGTTCCTCTGGGCCAACTTTGCTACTGAATGCAGAATGTGTGGTCTGGTTGTGAGTGCCAGCCACATCAGGTCACCAATCATGGATTGATACATGACAGGATCAACCTTTTGACACTGTTCATTAGTACAATCCACCTGGAACCCCACATCCAACGGAGTAGCCACTGGTCTACATTTGTCCATGTCGTGAGCTTGCAATAGTTCCTTGATGTATTGCGAGTGGCCTATGGTGATAATTTCACCTTCACGGTGCACCTCCATACTTAGAAACAGCTTTGGAACACCTTTGTCGACACATTCGAACGCATTTGAAATAGTGGACTTGATACCGAACAGGTCTTCTTTGGACTGGCATGCTATAAGTAAATCGTCGACATATACCAGGATTAACGATAAGTTACCTTTCCCTCTCTGCTGGTAGAGACACGGCTCGTTTTCACAGGCAACAAAACCCAGATTAGTCAGGACGCCATTCAGCTTCGAATTCCATTCCCTTCCTGACTGCTTCAATCCATATATTGCCTTTTTAAGCAGCATAGCCTTCGCTGGATAAGCTCGATCAATGTACCCTTGTGGTTGCTTCATGTACACCGTATCGCTCAGGTCACTGTTGAAGTATGCCGTACATACATCCATTCGGTTGACATATAACTTCAATTCCGCTGCTAGTGCAAGAATAAATCGGACGCTTTCCAATCTGCAAACTGGAGAAAAAGTTTCCGCATAGTTTATGCCGTACTGCTGGGAGCAACCTTTTGCCACCAACCGCGCCTTGAAACGTTCGATCTGACCATCTTTGTCGCGTTTCAGGCTATATACCCATTTGCATCCAATTGCTCGCTGTCCTGCCGGTAAGTCTGCCAACTGCCATGTTTCGTTTGCCATTAATGCTTCATATTCTCGCTGCATCGCTTCGGACCAATGTGATGCATGAATACTGTTCAATGCCTCCTCGTAAGAGAGTGGAATCTTTACGTTGCTGGCAATCAGGGCACCAAGAACGTTGTACTCCTTTCTCGGACGGCCAGGTTTGCCGGTCCGAATCAGCCTTGGTCTGCCAGGTCCAACACGAGGAGCTGGCTCATCTGACTCCACCTTTTCAGTTGCGCTCTCGTAGCCATCAGGATCGCTGCTACTGGAATTCTCCCTTTCAACGCTTGCACCATCGCTGTAGTCTCCACCGCTGCTGTCAATATCATCAGTGTCGCCGCCAGACTGCATGCTAACTTCTGCCGTCGGAAGCTCGAACTTGATTGTGTCCTTGTCGTCTTGGATCTCGTCAAAAAGAACATCTCGCCTCTCAATCACCTGATGAGACACCGGGTCATACAGTCGATAGCCCTAGCTGCTACTGAATATCCAATCATGCGATATTCTTTGCCTTTTGGTTGAAGTTTACTTTTCCTTGGACCCTTGTCCAGAGCTACTGCAACGGAGCCAAAAACTTTTAGATGACCAACAAAAGGTTTCTTACCAGTCCACGCTTCCATTGGCGTCATACTGGTCAGCGCCTTGGTCGGTGATCGATTCCGCACATACTCAGCTGCGTTGACTGCCTCAGCCCACAAGGATTCGCCCAATCCTGACTGGGCCAGCATACATCATGACATTTCCACCAGAGTGCGGTTTGCCCTCTCAGCAACGTCGTTTTGCTGTGGAGTGTTGCAGCTGCCTCTCAATCCCCTGATTTTTCAAAAACTCATCAAACGGTTTGTTGACAAATTCGCCGCCATTGTCGCTCCGGATACATTTGAGACTTTTTCCCGTTTGCCGTTCAACCAGTGTCTTGAACTCGACGAGCTTCTTGAAGACTTCATCCTTCTTCTGCAGGAAATACACAAATACACGCCTTGATTTGTCATCGATGAAGGTTAGAAAGTACTTCGATCCAGCAAGTGACTGTGTGCCAAAGGGTCCGCACACATCTGCATGAATTAGTTCCAATATATCTTGAGCTCTACTGGTGGTTGCAACAGGAAATGGTTGCACATGAATCTTGCGGACCATACATGTTTTGCAATTCATGTTCGCTGGGAAAACCATATTTTCGATGCCGCGCACCATTCCTTTACTGATCAAGTCTTTCATACTGCTGATAGTCAAGTGGCCGTACCGTTTGTGCCACAGGGCAACATCAGCCTTAACCGCCGCAAAACAGTTGTTTTGTTTTCCTCGAAACATATACAAGTTTCCAACTCTGTTCGCCTTTACAATGCATTCGCCTTTCTGGATTACTTGTGCATATTCTTGTCCAAAAGTGACGAAACATTTATTCTTTACAGCGCTGCTCACGGAGAAAAAATGTCCATTCATTTTGGGCACATAGAGAACATTTTTTAACAGCAGCGTACATATCTCAGTCTTCAGGTCTACTTCCCCTTTTCCTTCTGCTTTTAGAAAACCGGAGTCAGCCAGACCAATCATTTCTGTGTGATTCTCGAGCTTTGTGAATAACTGTTTCTCACAACACATGTGGCTTGTTCTCGCCTTTTGCTGCTTTTTCCACATTTGCGCTTTCTTTCTTACACTGAGTCTTCATATGCCCGCGCTCACCACACTTGAAACAATTCATATTATTGTTTCTCTTCTTTTGCGTTCTCTGCGCGGCCGGCTTGTGTATTACGGTAAATGCTTTTGCGTATTCCTTTTGATCTTCGGCGTTTCCCTTTCGCTCGCCTTCTTCCTTCAATTTTACGCATAGAACATCAAATGTCGGCAGACTGTCGCGCGTCTCTATGGCGACAACAAAATTTTCGAATTGTTCTGGAAGGCTCCACAGTAAGACAATTGCGCGTAGTTCATCATTTAGCTCGATTCTTACTGACCCAAGGCCATCAAGAATATCCACGAACTCATTTATGTAACTTGAAATGCTTTGCCTTTCTTGTACAGTTGAACCTTTCGTACAGGTCCACTTGGTTGATGAACACTTTTTAATTTGTTCCATGCCTCGGACGACTCTTTGCAATTTTTAATGTATCCCAACTGTGAAGTTTTCACACTTAATGTGATCATGGCCAGCGCCTTTTCATCCTTGGCCTGCCAATTCACACCTTCGGGAACATTCGTTGGTAGTAGGTCACCAGATGCCATACTCCACTATTCAGCGTGCACCAACACAGACCGCATTTGAATACACCACGAGTCATAATTTCCCTCCTCCAATTTGTCTATCTAATAAATCCCGCTCATAGCTGATTATCGTTTAGTCTCTGAGTCACACCTAAGTTAATAGTTTGTAACTATAACAATCACTTTGCTTTTTATTTACAAAAACCGATCCTGGGCCCATAACCTGTTGGACAGAGTTTCGCTGCCGTAGCAAGGGAAGTTTTTTGTACCGCAAAGTAAAAACGCATCCGTTCATATGTAAGGTAAAAGAATGAAAGACAAAAAAGGAGATAAGAGAACGTCGTCTCGTCACGTCTCTCATTCATACGATTAAATATTCATATGTACATATGTCAATACATGCGTGCATTGCTAGAGATGATCATTCTTCAACACTTTAAGGAATCGAATTGCCTTCCACCTTCAAAAACTTTCGCAGTAAGGATGCCCCAGAGATCCTCAATTGGATTTCTGACCACTCCAATAAGGGTATTTTTTTGGACTCCAGAAATAACTTCGTATACCTTGATGCATGTATAGGAGCATTATCCTGTTGGAAAATCCAGTCCGCACCATGGAGCTCTTCTGCAAATGATATAAGTTCGCTTTCAAGGAGATCCGTATACATTTGAGAATCAATCCGTCCTGGTACAAAGCAAGTAGGAGTCTTTACAAATGAGCTAAAAGCTGCCCATACCATGAGAGAGCCAACACCACGGTTCCGCTTATAGCAAGTCTGCCGGGGCTGCCTTGCGTCAGCCAATACTTTTGATTTCCATCTGGACCGTGCAAATTAAACTTCTTCTCATCGCTAAAGATGACCAACATTAACGCCACATTTAACCATGGTTTCAATCTGCGTCTTCTTAGGGCTTAACACGGTTTGGAGAAGCATTTTAGATCGCATATAATAAAATTGTCACCATCAAATAAAGTTAAATCAGCTCAAAAATATACGTTCTAATAATTTAATCACTTTTTGCAAATATCAACTTTATATTGAATGCAAGACTTTGTCTTATTTAAAATCCTAACGGGACTATAGATTAAAAGCTGATAAGAAATAAACACATGGAAGAACAACACAAGGCATAAGCAATAAAACAGGCATACTCAAAACAATAATACAGTTATTAGAATAACTGTACCAGCAAAAACAAACTTTGCATAAATATCAATTTCACTAATTTTACTTAAAAAATTTAAAATAATTATTATAAAATTTAATTGCCTATAAATAATTATTAAGTAAACTAACTAAGAAACCAGTGTGATGATTGTAAACCAGCTCATAAGAGCGCGCATTGGCTCCGCTATTAGAAATATTACTAATCGCCCAATCAATGTGCGTACCACAATTGGTTGTCGATGAATTTACTGGTAAAAGAGATTCATATACTAAACTGCCTAAGAAATTATAGATCCTAGCACTACAGCCTCTGAGGGATCGTAAACATAAATTAAAATCTCCTAAAATTATTGAACTGCTATTTAAAAAGGAAAATGTCTGAAATATGTTCTCAAATTCTGTTTCAAATTTTGTCAATGGGTATATTTTTATATACAATTAGAATTTCTAAAGACTTGTATTTAAATATGGCAAACTCAAACACAGCAGAAGCTAAATTATTAGAGTCAGAATTAAATCGACCACTGGAGCAAAGACTAACATTATTTCTATTAACTAATGTGGAATTTAAGTTATTGGAATAAGTAAATTCACACTGTTTAGAATCGGAACTAAAAGTTCAAAGTCTACTAGGTTTGACGCAAGCAAAATGTGCGTAACAGGCAGAAAGAGGCGTGGCATACCCTATAAAGTTTATTAAATTGTATAAGTTTATTTATAATTATGTTAGGAAAAATAAGTAAGTAAGATATTCTTTAATAATTCATTATGTCTTCGTTAACTCTTTTGAAATTTAACTCGTAAATCGTTCCGTCTTAATTCTTTGTGCGATCGTCTTTTGCAACTTCTTTTCTCGGGCTCTCGATCAGAACTGCTTAATTCACCTCGAGTTCAACCACTCTTCGTCGCTCAGCTGAGTGTGGTGAGAAGGCTGAACGGCGATGCCAGACCCATTCCCACACTAATAATTCACAATCTATGCGCATTACACTGGTAAACCCAGGAATCTCATATCTCGTATGAGAAAGTGGATGACTCAACGACTTTGGGTAACTTTATCCAAATGCACATTACATCTGATCATTTCACTCACATCCTCATCGGCGAAGCTGGCCAATGCAGTGAGCCTGAATATATTGTCCCCATTGCACTGTTGCTATTCGCAGACAAGTTATTCTCGCCGGAGATCCTCATCTACTTTCTGCAATGATTCTTGATCGAAATTCGATCGATTTTGGCCTAAATGTATCCGTTTTGGAGCGTCTTCTATAGCGTTCACCATATAAATTGGATTTGCTACGTTTTCCCGGCAACTCCGGTTCCAATCCTTGCGTGCTAACCAAACTCTTGAACAATTATCGTGCACTAGCCTTCAATATGGGTGTGTATAGTAAACTTTTCTATGACAATGAGCTCATCTCGATGGTCGTCGAGAAGGATTCTCGTGAAACCCGTTTGCTGACTGATCTGCAGATGATTTCTGGCCACGCCACCTTCTTTTACAGGATCATGGGTGAGAGCAAGCAGGAAGATGACTCGCCATCAGGGTACAATCCTGCCGAGGCACGCCAGGTCTACCTAACGACCATATTCTAGTATCACCGCAATGTGCGCCCAGATCCGATTGGTATACTCACTGCCTATGCCAAGCTGGCGAAGACGCTGCGGAGCGAAGACGTTGGTCAGTGCAGTTGTGGCAATGCCAATTGCCACTGTCGAGGATTTCCAGGGACAGAAACGCGACCAGAACGTTGCCGGCAACAAATCAGTCGTCAAACAGAAAGATACCAATGATTGTGTGCCTTAAATAGCTAATACTACTATGAATTCTGCTAAATGAATCCAATTAATCTCGAAACAGAAAACAAAGGTTATCAAACAATTGAACCTCATTTTGACAATACATGTTACATTTAACTATAAGTTGTTTTCAATAGATGAGTTTATAAATTGATTTTATAAATACAGTACGTCAACTAACTCATGGCAAAAAAGCTCTTGTTTTCATGTTCAGTCTTTCATAATTTTGTTCATATATGTGGGGTTTATTTAATGAATAAAGATATATAACTAATAGTAATATTATAATAAAACAAAGTTTCGCGTCTTTCGTCGTTTCAGTGGTTCTTCTCGCAACCGTTCTCGTCAAAGGCCGAATTACCACTCCCGTTCGGCCACTCTCACGCATATCTTCTCTCTGCTCTCTCTTGTGCTTGCGAATTCGCCTGTGGGTGAATTCGCCCTTCTACTGCTCGTTGCCTTCTCTAATTCGCTCTTGTCTAGGGTAATTGCCATTCTCTGGGAGCTACCAACCCACATATATATGTAGAATATTTATTAGTTGATTAAAAGTATGTGGGATATTTATTACCCAGGTATAATTAAATAACGAATACAGTGTGATGGAACATTAAATACACCTTGGACACGGGCAGCACACCTAAATCGTAAAGTTCTTCGTCACTAATTTCCACAGCTCTGGGCGAATTATGAAGCAGCCAGGTGCGGCACAGCAGCGATTTGTGCTTCGGATCATTGTCTTGGTACAGCTTATATTTGAGTTTGCTCCTGTTTTGGGGATCAACGAAGCCGCACTTCTTGTCAATTCATTTTTTAAGATGTCTAAATAAAATTCTTTAGTCATTATATCAGTGAAAATACGCAGCTCTCCAACGCCTTTGGATCGAATACATCCCTACACCATTACTGAAAGTTTGCCAAACTTTCCAGAGAACTGCTAAAATTACAAATTGAACTCAAGCGCTTTTCAATGTTCACAGCAGACAGCAACGGCTTCTGCCTTGCAACTTGAGAACTTGTGGCGCTTGAGTACTTTCCTCACAGTCTCATGGCATACGGACTTCTTGCTGTCCGGTTTTATATCATTAGCCAACTCTCTGAGGCTTGTTTGCGGTTTTGTGCAATTAAAACTAAGTTTTCAGTGATACAAAAAAAATTAATATTTTGTATGGCCACCCTTTTGGGATACTTGTGGAGTAATTTTGTCCCATTCCTCGAACAATGCCGTTTTTATGTCGGATTTGTAGAAAATATTACGTTTCCGGATATTTGTATCCAAAATGGCCCACAAATTCTCAATAACGTTCAGGTCCGGCGACTGGGCTACATGCGGGCAATTCCAAATCAGCCAGGCCTGCACAATACCCGCTGTATGTTTCGGTTCATTGTCTTGGTAAAATTTAAAGTTGTTCTTTATTCCCAGCTTTTCGGCACTCTCAATCAAATTGGACATTAAAATGTCCATTAAATAACGCTGCCGCCGCCATGCTTAACTGCAGACTTTACATTTTTCGCTTCAAGCTCTGTATTTGGCTTACGCCACACATATTATGCTCCGTCTGATTCAAAAATATTCAATTTATATTCGCCAGAGAATATGACTGTTTTCCAGAAGTCATTGTTCTTGTATAGGTGCTCCAGGGCAAACTTTAAGCAAAACTTCTCATTTTTTTCGTTTATAAAATGCTTATTGCGCGCTATTCGGCCATTGAAGTCATGCTCCCGAAGCACACGGCGAATTGTTTGTGGGTGACATGTCTTCCCCAACTTTTTCTCAACATCACTGGTCAATTTTCGGGCCGATAGCTTTGGATCGTACTGTATTTTTCGAATAATATAGGGCACGCCCGTATAATTTAAAATTTTTTTTTGTGCATTTCTAAACTTATCGTGGACTCTATTTTCGCGGATGTATCGGTAAATGATGCTCTGGACTTCAACCATCTGAGCAATATCCCTGCGCGAGAAGTCCGTTTTAAAGTGGCTGAGAACGAAAGAAGAAGAAAACATGTTTTGTAGTTATTTGCTATTGTTATATTACATAGTGGAGTTAACCCAATTATAATAATAACTAAGTCCTTATTAAACGCATGTTAAGAATATTGAATGAATATGTAGGTATTTTCAATTTCACATTTTATTATGTGTTCACAACACGGGCAAAGTCGGTCCTCACTATACTTAAGCTGGCAAAATTCAGTTCTCCGTTACTCTTTTAGTGTAACGCCAGTGGTGGCAATTTAGCTAGCTTACAGCTAAACTAACTTTGTAATTGCAAAAGCTAAAATGTTGATGATGTGTTATTGTTTTTTTTATTTCAGCCATTTTTTCTGGTATCACTGTTAATTGTTTCTTTCGCCGCTCGTAATGTGACGCTCTTGACGCACCAGCTGGGCGTTTTTCTGCCAGGCAGCTTTAGTCCGTCGTTGGCTGTTGAAGCGGTTAGACGTGCTGAGCAATCGGCGCAGGAGCAGTATCGCATTCAGAGCTTATTTCAACCAGCACCTTAAAAAAAGTTTGATGGGCTATAAAATCTAAGCTATGGGTGATATCCAAAAAATTTTAACGCAGGCTTTTAGTATGATGTTTAAACTAATACAAAATTATTTCATTTATTTTTTGATATTTTTTCAATATTTGATAATGCTTAAAAACTAAAAAATGATACCAAAACTGCTTATTTCAACCTTTTATTTGGTGTGACCACCCTTTTGGTTATCTACCATTTTAAGCCTTTTTGGGATAGATTCTACCAACTTTTTGGTGACTTGTGGAGTAATTTTATCCCATTCCTCAATTAATGCAGCTTTTAGGTCCGATTTGTTCAATATTTTGTGTTTGCGAATGTTTGTTTTCAAAATCGACCACAAATATTCAATTACATTTAAATCTGGTGACTGGGCTGGTGGTTTCATAACGTGCGGACATTTCCACATCAGCCAAGTCTGCACAATCGGTAAAATCTGAAGTCCTCCTTTATGTCCAGTTTTGTATCACTTTGAATTAAATTGGACTTCAAAATATTTAGATATTTGTCTTTATCCATCGTTGTCTTATTGAACTCCAAGTTCCCAACGTCGGCAGCTGACATTCAGGCCCATACCATAACATTGCCTCCACCATGCATTACCGTAGCCCTCAATTTTTTTGCGTCAAGCTTCGTGTTAAGCCTACGCCATACATATAAGGGCCCATCCGACCCAAACAAATTAAATTTGGACTCATCACAAAATAAAACAGTGTTCCAGAATCCAATGTCCTTGTGCAAGAGCTCCTGGACAAATTTTAGGCGACACTTCTTGTTTTTGTCGCTTATAAAAGGCCAATTGCGTGGTGCTTTGCCATTAAAGTCATGTTCCCGAAGTGCACGGCGAATTGGTTGTAGGGGCCATGTATTGCCTAACTTTTCCTCAACATCGCTGGCCAATATTCGGGCCTCTTTTTGATCGAGTTCTATTAACTACTGATTCACAATCTAGGCGCATTACACTGGTAAACCCAGGAATCTCATGTCTCGTTTGAGAAAGTGGATGTCTCAACGAAACATAACAGAGAAGAATGAAGCATTAGCTGATCGGAACAAATATCGCTAATGTGGAAATGCAAGGAATAATGCATTAAAACAATTGCTCTCGAAGAGTTAGTTAAAGTGTTTGTAATAATTTAGTTAAGCGAAGACTTTGAAGCTCTTGCTCTACAAGTAACTGGGAGTCAGATTTAGGGGCCACGAGTCCCCAACAATGAAAAGTCCTGCAGCATTTGTGGCTCTACTGCAAGCTACATGTAAGGCTTCTCGACTCATTCTTGAAGTAGTATGGACCACAACTTTGCTATAAGTTGCTCCTTCTGCAGGTACAACTGGAAACTGTTTACGGTCAATAGATATTTGTTGATTGGAATGAAACTGAAAACTTTTTGTCGTTTTCTGAATTGGGGTCCAAGAAGGCTCTAAAGAATGTGGGCACTTGGCCCGAGCACTAATTCCTACACTTTCATATATGAATTGTATCCAAAGAACTTGAGGAGAATTGAAAATTGAGAAAATGACCGTCATCATATATTTAGCAATGGTTTTTAAATGAGAGAGGTATTTTATAATCTTTGAGTTTTGGACGTCTTAAAATGTTTAACTGCCTCAAGGTGTCTGCTTTTAAGTTTTGCGCTAATGTGATAAGATTTTATCACATCTAGAGCAGTTGAAACGTATTGATCAGTTAAATAAGAATTCTGTTTTGCCGTATTAAAAGTAGAAGTGCCTTCATTCTGTAAGATAAATGAATTGCATAATTTTTCAATTGAATTTAATCGGAAATTGGAGAACTAAGCAAACTTATATCATCGGACTTCATACGACCGGATGCCATGTTATTTAATGCGATTGCAAAAGCTTGATCATCTCGCTGTCGCACAATCTCTGTGAATTCAAAAAACTTAAAAGAATCCCACAAAGACGACCCACATATTGCACTGTATGGGTCATGCAACTCTGAAGTGAATTTGAAAATCCATCGATCTCCAACAGGACTTAGCTGGGTGCGCACTGAATAATTTCGAGTGTTTGGGTCGCATCCAGGTCTACGCTTATATTACTGAGAGATGGACTGAAAAAGTGCTGAAATTAATCTACTTTTGCCGACACCTGCTCCACCACCCACGAATTCGTGGATAACTTTATCATGGTGGGCATTATGCAAAACATGACTAAAAAAAGTTTTTTGCTTTAAATTTAAATTTATTTTAAATTTAAAATTAAATTTCTAGGGATATAAGTGGCGGAAGTTTTATTATTCGGATTGTATAGTCCGAATCTGATTTTGATCATTATTACCATCAACATTCAAAACATTTAATTGAGAATTTATTTCAGGAAAAGCTAAGGCCCTAAATTCATCATCTACCTGACCAACTATATCCTCATCCTCGATATTGCCCTCAACTTCCATGGCCTTTCAAAGCGCGTCTTCTAAATCTTCTAAAATATTATACTTGTTAAATTTAGCGCTAATCGATTCCTCATTTTGAGAATAAATTTCCTCACAATTTTTCTCCATGGAAAATAGAGCATTAGAAGTTCCCTAAAATAATTTTCCCTATCGGTATGTATATTAAAATTTCTAATGTGAATAATTCTCGGCTTTATCCTCTCCGTAACAAACCTACTACCATAAAGAAGAGGGAGAGGTAAGCCACTAATCTCTTCATTTTCTTATACATATTCGTTTTCATTACTTTGGCGAGTTGCTCTTACTGAATTAGTGTAACTATATTCTGCAGCAAAATCGGCTAAACACACGCCGTCGAGACTATTTGGTCGCTGTTCATAGTGATCAAGCAATCCCACAACAAATGTGTCATTTGAATCGGGAGGCAAATCTTGAAGTTGTTGTTAAAGCTTGAGCATTTTGACTTTTCGCTCTGGTAATAAAGTTTTAACATATACTTCTGCGTTGCTAGTCTCAGACAATCGCATACCTAAACAACAATAGGCGGCTTCCTGAGCAGAAACCTCAGTGCCGGTTTTGCCTGATGGATAGATTGCCTCTGTGAATCTCGTTAACGGTTTCACGCATCGGCTTTGAAATGCCTCTTTGGGACTTATTAATATAATTAATTATATAGCTGCAGCAAGCATAAGGGTCCAATATAAATTGGATATCAATATTGGCCCTTTGCATTGCAAGAATGTATTTATTTTATGCATAAACATTAATTGCTGCGAAATTCCCCTTCAGGAAAATTTGAGTTTTTTTCAAATCAGATCTAATAGCTATATATATATTCCTTTTTTTTTAATCTTCCGATGAAGAAAAATTTGTGTAGTTTCTTCAGGCTGTGGCCTTAGAATATCAGTATTAGGCAATGGGAAATACGGAATACCAAAACGATAAATTGAGTTTCCCCTCACTTCATGTGTGCATGAACCGTGCTTGTGCTTTTAGTATTCAATAAATTCAGCAAGGTCAATATTAGTTACATCCGTGGTAACAAACTGATCAATGAAATCGATGACTGGAGCCATAGTTGCAAAGTTATCGAAATCAACTTTAGGAGCATTTTTATGACAATACATTCCATGGATGTGTGGTCAACCTCTCTGCTGAAATTCAACCCGCCAGTAATACTTAACGACATAGTGTTCTCTAAAAATACCCACCTGTTTCTTCATAACTTTAAATAACTGCTTATACGGGTAGTCAAAGTACCGAGCACATTCTAATTCTAATTCTTCTGTAACCACTTGCTTGTCTACATTCATTTTTAATATGACAAGCAGCTGTGGCCATTACTTTCAGCAGCCGACAAAGTAATGAGAAGGTAGGCAGGCCAAACTGGGGAATCATCGTTATGACCTACTTATTTTCTGCTTCCCAATGAGCAGGGGACGTGCGAATTCCCTTAAGGACCCTATAGCCTTCATCGTGGCGAATCAGATGGTCCATATGTTGTTCATTAAGAGCGTTAGAAGCCGTAATAGCGCGATAAGCGCAGTGCTTTCTCAAGCAAATTGAAGTATTATTTCTAATATTGATTAGCTCTAACTTATTGTAATTAAAAGAACAACTTGTCAACTCTACAACCTCTCCTATAAAAAAATTTCGAAGGTCAGATCTAACAATGGTTGTAAAAGTCTGGGAAGTCTTTCAGTTAGTTTTAATTTAGTGTTTAATTTACCCTGTAAGATTCCTTGGGGTTTTCTATTTCTTTAGTTTTTCCCCAAATAATTATGTCATCGTTTACCAGTTCGCAGAGAGATTGTAGTGCAGACCCTGAGTATAGGGAAGAAGACCAGGTAACAGTAGGCGGCGCTCAACTAGAAGACGTTCAACGCGGATTCGGGAAGCCGAACAAAAAGTGAACAGAAAGCATAGAAGATTACGACGAACTGAGTAGGAGGCTGACACCCGACGAGGTCGATTCGTAGAAGAAACTTAGACTACCGGGTAACTGAACAAGTAGGAAATCCTGAAATTAGAAGACAGGGAAGAACTGACATAAAATTAAGGCAACCTGAGCATGAAGCTGATACGAGTCGAAGGGCGACTCGTAGACGGGACATTGACTACAGAACGGACGAACAAAGACGTAATAGAGAACGGAGGACACGTAGGCGTACAGATGTTGAGCGTCGCATTTTAGAAAGAGAGAGAGATAGGTTAATTAGATCTCAAGCTAGGCGTAATCCTATTCGGAGGATTATTGAGCAATCGCAGAATACTGCAGCACGACGAAGTGCCCGGTTGCGAGCTCGACAAGCAGCATTTGACGCCATAAGGCGTCTTAGTCAAAGAGTTAGCCAAAATAGGAGCATATCGCAGAATAGGGTAACAGAAAATCGGCGAAATGCTGACCGAATGAGACAGGAACGTGCAATTAACTTTCAGGATGATATTGTACCCGTCTTAACCATATTAGAAGCTCAAATAGGTATTTTCAATAGAATGGTTAAGCTGGGTCCAAATCAAGTTTGCCTTTGCTGCAAGGGCTTATGTTTCCCTTACCAAATAAAAAAGATTTCTCGTGCTCTTATTGAAAGCCGTAACGAGAATAGTGCGGACATTTCAAGTCTTTCAAGTCAGTTTCCTTCTGCTGACGATACATTCAAATTTTGTAATACGTGCTGCCGCAACATTAAAGCTGGTAGGAAACCAAAGTTTTCCATTACAATTGGCTTAGGTTTCCCTGATCTGCCCGAGTATCTGAAAGGGCTTACTCCGTTAGAAGAACGACTAATTTCTCCTCGTCCATTTGTGGTAATCAAATCTTCAGGTGTTGATCGCCAGAGTACAATTAAAGGAGCTGTAGTTAATGAACCGATTCCAGTCAACAATATCGAAAATTCGCTCCCACGAGCTTTCCATGAAGCAGAGGTAGTGCAGGTCCACTTAGAACGTAAAAACTGCAGATGAAATTAGGTATTTTATAGATACAGAATTGTATAGGAAACACAATGTAGTATTTAATGAACAGTGGATTTCAAATTTTACTTCTGATACTGTTCCTTTCGTAGCTTCTCAAGCAGACGCTACTGATACTGTTCGTTTCGTAGCTTCTCAAGCAGACACAGATATAGTGGAGGGGCTGAGTAGGGAGTCTTAAGAACCATTTCATCCTCAAGAGGTCATCCCTGGAGGTCAAGAAACTCTGCTTGAGAATAATCAGATAGGAAATGTTGCCATGCAAAGAATCATAATAGCTCCTGGCAAAGGCCAAAGACCCCTGGATATGATTCTTGATGCCGACTCTGAGGAGCTAGCATTTTCAACTATATATGCTGACAATAAAAGAAAGACTTCCCAGAGTTCTACAACCATTGTTGTGAATGATCTACATATGGACCATCTGATTCGTCACGATGAAGGCTATAGGGTACTTAAAGGAATTCGCACGTCCCCTGCTCATTGGGAGGCAGAAAAGAAGAAAGTCATGGCTATGATTCCTCAGTTTGGCCTTCTTCATAACATTGTCGGCTGCTGAAAGTAGATGGCCACCGCTGCTTGTCATATTAAAAATGAATGTGGACAAGTAAAAGGTTACAGAAGAAGCACTTAGCTTGCCTTCTAATGACAAAGTACGCTTGATCCGCTTCGATCTAGTAACATGTACTCGGTACTTTGACTAACGGTACAGGCAGTTATTTAAGGTTTTGAAGAAACAGGGGGCTAATTTCGAAGAACATTATGTCGTTAAGTATTAGTGGCGGGTTGAATTTCAGCAGAGAGGTTGACCACACATCCATGGAATGTATTGTCTAAAAAATGCTCGTCAAGTTGATTTCGATAACTTTGTAACTATGGCTCCAGTCATCGATTTCATTGATCAGTTTGTTAACACGGATGTAACTAATATTGACCTTGCTGAATTTAGTGAATAACAAAAGCACAAGCACGGTTCATGCACAAATGAAGTGAGGGGAAACTCTATTTATCGTTTTGGTATTCCGTATTTCCCATTGCCTAATACTGATATTCTAAGGTCACTACCTGAAGAAACTCCACAAATTTCTCTTCATCGGCTTACCTATCCATCTTCTTGATGATATGGGGTTTGTTAGGGAGAGGACAAAGCCGAGAATTATTCACTTTAGAAATTATAATATACATACCGTTAGGGCAAATTACTTCAGAGAGCTTTTAATGCTTTATTTTCCATGGAGAAAGAACAGGTAGAACTAGTCGAGAAAAATCGTGAGGAAATTTATTCTCAAAATGAGAAATCGATTGGGTTAAATTTGAGAAGCATAATATTTAAAAACTTTAAGAAGACGCGCTTAGAAGGGCCATGGAAGTTGACGGCAATATCGAGGACGAGAAAATAGGTGGCCAGGTAGATGATGATTTTAGGGCTTCAGCTTTTCCTGAAAAAAGTTCCCATATAAATGTTTTATGGTAACGTAGATGGTAACAATGTTCAAAATCAACATTCGGACGATACTATCCAGTAATAAAGTAGATTAATTTCAGCACTCTTTCAGTCCCTCTCTCATTTATATAAGCATAGACCAGGATGCGACCCAACCACTCCAAATATTACTCTGTGCGGAGATTTTAATTTAAGTTTTAGACAAAAGTTCATCTACATCTAAATAAAAAATATCTTAAAATGCTTCGCCAGGAAATTAGTTTACGCCATTAAGAAAATTGTGCATTTAACTAATGGTGCCAGACTCAATCTGTCACTGGAAAATGATGAAATGTCGCCTCAGCGAACTACTCCAATAAGGGGCTTGTTTCTCCTGGTGCCAACATAAGATTCTTCCACGACGAGATGGTCAATGCTTTTAATCTCAACACGGAGTTAATCACTTTGCTGCCCCAGCTGGTGTAACTCACTGTAGAGACGGACGCAGCAACCTCATTCTCTCTCCGGAAGCAATGGGCCTTCTAACGCTCTAGAAGCGCCTCAGACGCGACTTCACCAGAACCAATGACCCCGCGATCGATAGATTGTATAGAAGGATCTCTAACAGGGTGAAAAAGGTATTAGCCATACTAAAAAGAGAAACCACAGACACCTTCCTGGAGAAAGCTACTCCCGATGAAAGTTCAACGTTTGCGCTCTGGAAGCTTACGAGGAGGATTAAAAGGCAAGTTTCGCCGAAATTTCCGCACACGGACATCTTCTGAAGTCAGTAGCTTTGAAAAGACGTATTTTTCGATTAGCGGGGCGAAAGAGGGCCTGGCAAAAAATCGAAAACAAAATTGATCTGCGTGCATACAATCAGTATGTTGTCATCAAATTTGATTACACTTATAGTCTCTGAGATTTAGGTGTTCATACGGACGGACAGACAGACTTGGCTACATCTTCTCGGCTGTTGATGCTGATCAAGAATATATATACTTTAAAGGGTCTGCCATGGCCCCTTCTGCCATTTACGCACATTTAGCTTTCGTCATACTTAGTAGATAACATAAAAATATTTTCTCCCTTCTACATTTTTCAAGTGTAATCTTTTTACTTAAATTATCAACCGATGCTAAGACCAGCAAGCTTATGGTTTACTTGGTGTGTTTATATGTTAAAACGCGTTTGTATTTCTGTATTTGTGTATTTATGTGTCTTTGTGAAGTAATGCATTCTGTTTTTTTTTTTTTTTTTTTTTTTTTGGAACCAGCCTAAGCGGCTTTTAAGCGCCAGTCTAAAATTTATTATAAATGTAGAGACGGAAAAGATGCTACGCGATCATCATTTACAGCTGAATCTCAGCCAATATCGCAATGTTTGTCGTCAGTCAATGTTCACACATATTCAGATCTGAGAAAATAACTAACCAAACATTATAATAATAAACGACGTCGCACTAAAATTTTTTTTAATATATATTTATATATATATATATCGATAAACATAAAAGTGTATTAGTCGCATCTCAAATAACCTTTTATTTATTTATACATTAACAAAGATTCAATTAATATGTATCTACTGTCAATTGCATAATTTTTTATGAGTACACAAGCACGGGCAAAGTCGGTCCTCACTATTGTATGCCAACTGCTTTAGCTGAGCGCGCGACATGAGCTAATATTGGCAGTGTTGGCATTTTAGCTTATTTATAGCTAGACTTGCCCTCTTGTAATTGCAAAACTAAAAGTTTGATAAAATACTAAATTAGCCATAACGATGTTTATAACAACCTCAACTAATAGTTCCATAATTGTAGTGGATTTGTAAATGTTCAGATATGGACATAAAATAAGTGAAATGTGTTGCTTTAACCATACATTGCATAACAAATTGATCAAATTTATTCAAAGCCCCGTAAAATATTTAAATTAGGTTGTTGATATCAATGAAATATAGTTATTACGATAATAAAATTAAAATACAAAAAAAAATGTATTTATTCATAATCTGCATTTATAATAGCTATTTCTAGCTATTTCTTGTGGCATCACTGTTAATCTATTCCTTCGTCGCATCTCTTCTACTTTTCCAACCAAACTTTTGCGTCTCGAGCGACGCTCTCGCTGTGCATTTTGTGCCTGGCGATTTTAGTCCGTCGTTGGCTGCTGAAGCGGATGGACGTGCTGAACTCGTGTCGCTGGCGCAATACTGTATTGCCTACATTTGTATGAATTTTTTTTTGTGCTTATTACTTTATTGTTTTTATAGCATACTGTTACTATTAATAATAACTTATACTATAGTGGTATATTTAATTTTCAACAAAAATATATACATATGTACATACTTAAACCTAGATAATAAGGTAACTGAATGGGAAAAGGGGAAGATTAAAGGGTTCTGTGGTACAGGTCGGTTGGGCGAACTCTCTTGAGCCTCCTTCTCATTCTTACTCCGCGGATACGTCTCCTTCATAGGAGCCTTTGCGCCAGCTGTTTAGGGTGATTTATTTATTTATTTATTTTACGTCGACTAACAGCAGTCGACCCAAGTATAAAATCAAACTCTTATGATAATTAAATTAAAAATAATTACAAATGTAATTTGAGTGTAAAAAATGAGTTTAAAATTTAAGTTTAAAATTAAGTTTTATTTAAGTTTACATTTAAATTTCAAATCTGGGGAAATCAAAAAAGCGTTGATTGATCCAACATTTGATCAAAAAGTATCGAAATGTGGTTAGTGTATACTAGCTAAATAGTTTAGGATGAGCAACTTGATAGTCGGAAGAGAGGACTCTGAGCTGAATACATGAAAAAGTTTATTATAATCAGCACAGAGTACTCGAAAAGGTTCATGCAGTGCGTAGTTAGTGGTACATGCATTAAGAGCAAGAGGCATAAAGTTGCGAGTAGGTCTAGAAGGAATTGATAAATTAATTCTATTGATTAAAACATAGCGGAGTCAATTTCACCATTGATTAGTTTGACAATAAATATCACACCCAGCATGATGCGTCGATGGAATAAGAGGGCAGGTCAATACCAGCAACCAAGTTAAAGCCCCGAAGCGCGAAAAGTAAGAACTTCTTTTGTACAGACTCTATTCTGTCCTGGTGTACGAGATATTGGGGAGACCACACACAAGATTCGTATTCCAGAATAGGCCGAACAAGAGAAATATAAAGTAGTTTTGTCGTATAAGGGTCGTCGAATTCCTTAGACCATCGTTTGATGAACCCAAGTACTTGAGTACCCTTACTGACAGTATAAGAAATATGCAGATCAAATCTCAATTTATGATCAAGAAGCATTCCTAAATCCTTTACCTGATTTAAACTCTCAAGAGGCGTACGATCGAGCGTGTAATTAAAAATACGAGGCCTGCTCCGATAAAACGACATCACCTTACACTTAGAGCAGTTTAGTTGTAACAAATTAGTTTCACACCAGGTATGAAAGGAGTCAGGATCTGCTTGTAATAAATGATAAGAGTTGATGTCATTATATGTTAAACAGAGCTTCACATCATCGGCGTTCATTAGAATACGAGAGAATTTGAAAATAGATGGAAGATCGTTAGTAAAAAGGTTAAATAGAAGAGGACCAAGATGGCTGCCCTGAGGTACGCCAGAGGTTACAAATACGGGCTTAGAAAGAGAGGATCGAAATAGAACTTTTTGGGTTCTAGAAGTGAGATATTCGGAGATCCACATAAGGAGTTTATGAGGAAAACCGATAAGATTTAGTTTATTAAGCAGGAGACAGTGGTTGACAGAGTCAAAAGCCTTACTAAAGTCAGTGTAAATGACATCAGTCTGCATCTTATTCTGAAATCCTCTGATAATTAAAGAACAAAGTTCCAGTAGGTTAGTGGTAGTAGATCTCTATCTCACAAAACCATTTTGGAATGGCGAGATGATAGAGCTACAAAAGTGTTGAAGTTGAGATGTAATAACTTTCTCAAACACCTTAGGCATAGCGGACAATTTGGAAATATCTCTATAGTTTTTAACATCAAGCTTAGATCCATCTTTATGAAAAGGAACAATATATGATTCCTTCCAAATAGATGGGAAAGAGCAGGAGAGGAGGAAGAAGCATGGTCTGTAGAGAGGTCCAGCACAATACCATCAGGACAAGGTGAATATCTGGGTTTGATTGAATTTAGCTCGTTTAGTAATGAATTTTATGAGATCAGAGGACCAAAAATGCAGTTAGATTTTAATAAACTGTAAGGATAAGGTGAGTTAGAAGAGAAGTTAGTAGTTGAGTAAGTAGTTTGGAAGAAGTCGGCAAACAAATCGGCTGCAGCCTAGATCAGAGTTGGCTTTTCTATCTTCATAGGACACAGAAGAGGGTAAGAAGGAAGCTTGCGATAATCAGCTTTACGAAAACAATGAGGTTTAATCATTGGATTAGTAGAAGCAGTTGGCTCATAAGAACGCAGCTCCATAACTAACTCAATAGTGTGGATGAAAGGGTCTCTCAGGAACTACTAGAGGATCAATACGAGATGCTAAGCTACGGTAGGATCTGATACAAAAATCAGATCAAGAAGTCGGCCATTACAGTTATTTTTTTTTTTTTTTTTTTCAGTAGATCTTTATTTATAATCTGTCCTTAGTGAACAATCAATAAATTACAGGGAAATAACATTGGCAATTATAAAGTTCATCAACTGAGTGTCATGGGGAAAGTAGTGGGATATTGGGGGTGATGTGTTCGGCATCAGCATTGATGTGCTCGGCATCAACTATGGGGTATTAGTGGGGGGCGATGTGTTCGACATCAGCGGTGTTGTGTAGGCATCATCGATGAGGTAGATCCAGCGGGTGGAGTCTTTTCAGGCGCCTGGTGGTTGTGCTATTGTCTAGCAGGTTGATGGCTAGGGTGTTGATGTGCCTGTCCAGACGGTCCGTGTGGGATTTGCTCAGCCTGGTTATCTCATCGCAGACCCATGGGATACCAAGCTCATTGTGGATTTCAGCATCTGGAGTGAGTGGGTTGGCGTTAGATATGACTCTCAGAGCTTTGTTTTGAAATTTTTGTATTTTGCTGAGGTTTGAGCGTCTGGCAGTGCCCCAGATGGGGATCCCATAAGTCCACATGGGCTTCATGATGGTCTTGTAGACGAGCAGTTTTACCCTTGTCCTGAGTGGCGATCTTCTCCCTATGAGCCAGAGATGCTTCTTCAGTCTCTCATCTAGTTGCGCCCTTTTGTTGCTTAGGTGTGGCTTCCAGGTAAGCCTTCTGTCCAGGGTTATGCCCAGGTACTTGGCAGTGGTGCTGGTGGGAATAGTAGTGCCGTCTAGGTGTATTGGTGGACATAATCCTCTTCTAAGTGTGAAGGTAGAATGGGTGGACTTCTCTGCGTTGACCATTATATTCCAGCGCTTTAACCATATGTTGATGGTATTGAGCTGGACTTGCAGGATGTCCGAGGCAGTCTGGGGGGAGGCGTCGCAGGCCAGGAAGGCCGTGTCGTCCGCGTAGGTAGCTGCTAGCAACCTGGCATCTGGGGAAATAGGCATGTCTGAGGTGTAGATGGTGTACAGCACTGGGCCCAGTACGCTACCCTGCGGGACTCCGGCTCTGACGTCCATAATTTCCGACCTCTCGTCGCCACACTTCACATAAAAGCTTCTGCGCTCAAGGTATGATCTGAGCAGCAGAAAGTAAGGGGCGGGCAGGGAGGTTTTAAGCTTGAGTAGCAGTCCGGCGTGCCATACCCTGTCGAAGGCCTGCTTCACGTCTAAGAAAACTGCTGAGCAGTACTTCTTCTCCTCGAATGCTTCCAAGATTTTTCCCACAATACGATGACATTGCTCTGGAGTGCCGTGGCATTCCCTGAAGCCAAACTGGTGATCGGGGATCAGACCAGCCTCGTCCAGTATTGGTCGGACTCTACGCAAAAGTAGTCTTTCGACTACTTTGGAGAGTACCGCCAATAAGCTGATCGGTCTGTATGAGGCGAGATTAGCTGCAGGTTTCCCAGGTTTTTGTATTAGGATGATCTCGGCGCACTTCCACTGGGTGGGGAAGTGTCCTAGTTGAAAGCATTTGTTAGCTATGTTGAGCAGAAGCTTGACTCCATTCGGCGGGAGAGCTTTGATAGCTGGGACATCGATGCCGTCATAGCCAGGGGACTTGGACGCTTTGAGTTTGTCTATTTCTTCAATAAGCTCATCCTGCTCAACATCGGCGATTGGAAGCGCCATCTGACAAGGTGCGTCCAGAAACTCGACAGTCTCGGCGGCTTCTTGCTGCGTGCACCTTGCGAATGGAGTGAAGGCCTTGTGCAGATGGTCCGCGAAAGCTTTGGCTCTTTGGCTGTCAGAACGGCACCAGGAACCGTTGGCATCACGCACAGGTTCCTTCCTTTTCGATGGCCTCTTAATCGATTTTGTGATCCGCCACAGGTTATGTTGAGGGTCGTCGGGCTCTACTTGGGCAAGGTGCTGCTCCAAGGATAGCTTTCGAAGGTTGAACAAGAGCTCCTTGAGTTCTTTGGTAGCTCTATTGAACTCAGTCTTATCCCTGGGGTTGCGAGAGTTGTGCCATACTCGGCGTAGTCGCCTTTTCTCAGCAACCAGAGTAGCAACCTCGGGAGACCAAAGGTGGACGTCTCTATGCTGAATCCTGTTGGAGGGTCGGCTTGGTGGAGTGGCGTGCGAGGCGGCAATGTGGATTTGTATGTTGAGGTGCTCCACAACGTTATCCAGGTCGTCACCTGTCTCGATCTCCACCGTCGGGTCCAGGTTGTTCTGCAGCCATTGCTGGTACCGCTCAACGTTTGTGTTCCTCCTGAACAGTCTGCCCCTAGCAGAGTTGGTGCTGGCTGGAATGTTGACCAGGAGCCTGACAGCGCAGTGGTCGGAGCATAGCTCGAGTACGTTGCTGGCTGAGATCCTATGCCGCTCGATCCCTTTGGAGAGGGCAATGTCCAAAACGTCGGGTACCTTGTTGGGGTCAGTGGGCCAAAAGGTAGGTTCACCAGTGGTGTGGCAGTCAACACGATTCCTGGTTATAGTCCGATATAAAGCTGAGCCCTTGGGGTTGTTGAGGCGAGACCCCCACCAGGTGTGCTTCGCGTTGAAGTCGCCTCCAGCGATGAACCGTGGGCCAAGGCTGTCCAGCAGGTCTTGGAACTGGTCGTCTCTGATTATGTGGCGTGGGGGGCAGTAGACGGCAGCGATGGTGGTGTCTCCGGTGGGACTGAGGACTCTTACTTTGGCAGACTGGACCCAATCCTCCTGATGAGCTGGCAGCTCAATATACTTGAGGCCGCTCTTAATAATGACTGCCGCTCCGCCACGAGCGGTGCCATTGGGGTGGTTAACATTGATGACGTCGTAGCCAGCGATGGTGAAATAGGACCTTTGGGAAAAATGGGTTTCGGACACGAGGAGGATGTCGACATGGTTGGTCTTTAAGTAGTGTTCGACCTCGGGCCTGCTTCTGCACAGACCGTTAGCGTTCCATAACACTATATGGAGACTTATTTGCATTGCTTCGCCATTATTGACGTGAGCAACTGCGTCATGGCAGCAACTTGGTCAAACATTTTCTGCATCATTACCTCCAGTCTGTCCAGTCTGGAGTTGGTTTGGCTCGGAGCAGTGGGAGCAGATACAAACTGCTGCTGTGGTTGATGGGCACCTCGTAGAGCACTGGCGTAGCTGAGCCCTGGAATAGTTTCTGGAGCTGGTGCAGCTCGGTTGGTCGGCGGTACCATTGGCCTTGGCTTGGGAGTGTGCTGCTCCTTGGCCTTTTGGTAGACCTTGCAGCCTTTGTATGAGGCGGGATGGATTCCATTGCACAGGGCACAGCAAGCAGGTAGCTCCTTGGACTTGATGCACACGTTGGAATGGTGGTCATCTCCGCACTTAACGCACTTGGGTGGGAGCCGGCAGTACTTCTGAGAGTGACCAAATCCCTGGCAGCGGTAGCACTGGAGTACGTCCTTGCTCTTGTGCGGGGGCTCGATGGTGACGACGCACTTGCATAGACGCGTGATGGCAAAGACGTCTTTGTTGCTGCTGGCGGGCTCCAGATTCACAAAGAACAGCGACATCGGCTTCTTGGTGGTGCGGCTGATGGCGTTCTTTATCTCGCGGCCACGTACCATGTGTCCATGTATGGCGAGTGCCTCCTTGATCTCGTCGATCTCTGTGGAGTAGTGGAGTCCCTTGACGACTATTCTGTAGGCACGCTCATCCTTCGCTTGGAACGTCTGGTAGCGTATCTCGTTCTCGTTGAGGTAAGCCTTGAGCTTGGTGAAGCTGTCCTTGTCCTCCAGATTGACTCGGACACGACCGTCCCTGCCAGACTTGTAGTCAAACCGCAGATTTCCGATGGCCAGAGCAACGTCGGTGATGAATCCCTTGATATTCGAGACATCAGGGACGAAGATCGGCGGTGGCTTTATGGTCTTCACGGGGGCAGTAGGGACGGGGTCAGGATCGTCGAGGGTCTCCTCCTCTGCTTCGTCGGCATCCATGGTGTCGATGAGAGCGGCATATCTATTGGATCTCATGTTGGTCGGAGGGGTGGGCGTCAGCTGTCGGTGATTTCTGGTCGGGGCCTTGCGTCTGATCTCGCCCGGTTCCAAGCTGGACGAGCTGGTCTCTCCATCGCTTCCACTGCGGTCGCGCGCTGGTGACGCCTTCAACGTCTTGGGCGCTGAAGGGCCGACCTTTGCCATGGGAGCTCCTCCAAGTAGAAGCTTCGCTGGAGTGAGCTGCCATTTGGGCTTCGTGGAGGCTGCGAGAGCTACAGGGGTTGAGGGATCTGCTAGAGAATCAGTTGAAAGTGAGGCTGAGGTAGCCATGATGCCTGATGAGGCTGCCGAGGGCAGCGACTGCGGCGGAAAGTGCAGTTAATTGTTTCTTTACAGTTGGTAAAAGCAACGGTAAATGAACACGTGCAGGCACACATACACGCAAGTCTGCGCGTGTGTGTGAATGTATTAGTGTCGAAGTCCAACGCGTGGCTGGCTCGACCAATCAGAAGGCAGCTGTCGAAAAAGCAGATAACGGCACTTTATACGAAAGAGTTCCGCTGTTTTGTACGCACGTCTTTACTCGGCGAGAGTTCGTACGAGACTGGGCCATTACAGTAATGTGCGAGTTTGTCCAAATATACAGTAGCTTGGCGATTGATCACATCTCCGATCCTGGGTACATGGAGTTCTTTGTTAATATCGCTGTTGCCGCACCAGAAATTCCATCTACAGGCCCAGTTTTCGAATTTTTTTAAATAGATCTGGACGAGACGCAATTGTTTCTGGCCAGAACCGCAGTGTCATCTGCAAAGGTGGCAACAAGTAAATTGCTCTGGTCCGAGATCGGTATGTTGTCAGCTGAAGGCGTGTCGTGCGTATACAGGCTGTAGAGGGTTGGCCCTAACACGCTACCCTGGGGTACACCAGCTCTGATCGTCTTTTCTTGAGAGGACACCCCGTCCTGAACAACTTTAAAGTATCGCTCGTGAAGAAAACTTTTGACAATGAGATAGAGCTGTGGATTAAGGAACTCTTTAAGCTTATGCAGGAGTCCTGCATGCCACACTCTATCAAATGCCGGTAGGAATCTAGTTCATCTGCTGGCTTCCCAATTTTGTGTGGCATGATGATGTTGGCCTTCTTCCAGGCGCCTGGGAAGTGTCCGAGTTGAAGAGCGAAGTTGAAAATAAACACGAGGAAAAGCAAAGGTCTGCGGGGGAGCAGCTTGATAGAGCGATTATCAAACTGGTCCTCGCCTGGAGCCTTGTTATTGCGAAGCTCTTTGATTTAATTTTCCACTTCGGTAAGGGATACAGCTTCTTGATTCTTGATCTTAGTTTAATGATAGTATCGCCAATGTGGTGGCTAGGAATTAATTTAGTGTCAAGCTTCTCGCCTAGGTATGTATTTACAGTATTGTTGACAGGACTGCGCCCGTTCATGTTCGGTGTCTGAGCCGTAGAGGGGATCCTCTCTGATACATGAGAGGCATGCATATACATAATAACGGTGTGGTCTCCGTGTGTTGCAAAGAGCATGTTGTTTCGATGGTATCTGTTTATTGGTGTCGGCATGTCGGATGTGTAGGTGATGCACAGTAGAGGTCCTAAAACGCTGTTTTGGGCTACTCCAGCTGAGATTAGCTTATTTTCGAAATGCACGCCCCCAATGCACTCTGCAACAAATGGTCTTTGCGTCAAGTATTATTACGTAGTTTTACTAAGCACACAATACCCCGGCATAGCAGAGAACCCCAGAGAGCAAAATGCTGAGCGCAGAACGCAAAGCAGACAGCAGCAAGCAACGCCGAAAAAGTCAGTAGTCTTCCATACACAGCAGATCTGAGCGGACGGACTATGTCACTTGCCTTCACGTTTTGCTTCTGTATGTCTATGCAGTAGATACACACTCATGTTTTCAGTATGCTTTGATCGTGAGTTGCGGAAACTTACCTATCAATAAATATTTGTTTAATGTTTCAAGCATGCGGGAACTCCTCAAATTAAAAAAAATTCTCTTGTGGGGCTTTGAGTTTTAAACTGTTGTTTAAATTTTTATAATTTTATTAAATATAAAAAGCTCCGTTTGCTCATAATGGGCAATTTCATTTTTAATTAGCCCTTTACAGTTATCACAATTAAACTTCTGTTGTGATTTATTCGCAAGGCGTTTTCACTATCTTTACTCATGGAACTGGATGGTGTTTCATCAGCCTCGGATATTTCCATGTCATCTTCATGAGCTTCAAAACTAATATTCAAATCTTTATCATACACCGGTTCTTGGTCATGCCATATCATGCTTTGCTTTTTCAATCGCATTTATTAGCATATCGTCATCAGGCTCACAATTTCCAGTTGTTGTTTTTGAAATGATTGTCATTCATTCATCGACAACATCTTTGAAATAATTGCGTTAAATTCGAAGAGTATTGGATTATTATTAGAGGCACCTTTACTTCGTATTAAGTAAAGCAGGTGTTCGAGCGTATCTTGATTCAACCGTGACAATATCAAAAAATAGACATCATTCCCTTCTCTTCAAATATCTTGAGAAAGCATTAGGATGGAATTTATTGTTAGAATTATCCCATCCATACAATACATTCGATTGGGATATACACATCTCTGAAAATAGTCTTTCATTTCTCTTATGTTGTGGCTATTTAAGCAATCAAACAACTCGTTTATTTATTTAATAAATTTATATGTAGCAAGTGCTACATCTTCGCAGTCAATAAAATGACCATTTTGAATTAATGTTATTAAAGCAGAAGCCACTGTTTGGCTAAATACCTGCGTTGCATATTTAACCTTCATCTTTTCAAAAGAATTTGGGTATATGTGCTTTCTAGATAGTGTTGGGCACATTCGGGCTGATGTATTGTTAGTGTCAATTTCAAACATTTTAACAACTACTTGCCATGAGACTCTGCCATCAGGAGTCTCGATATTATTTCTCATTAATATATTTCTAAGCGATTTAATGAGGTGGGGGACATCATATAGCATATATTTTCTGATTGTCGAAGGAAAAAAATGGTGCCTCTCTTGTTATACCGAATTGGGCAAAAGCTCCCCGGTTGTTTGGGACTTGGTCGCTCTAATAGATAGGCCCAAGCTTCGTGCGGCTCTAATATTTAAATCTATAAGCTCTTTTAATTTAAAAGCAATGAGTCCCGTGGAAGTTGCGACAAAGCTTAAAACAAATTTCCAATTATCGTATAGTCCCTTACCATGAAATCGCATATCTGCTTGCACAAAACTTCTGTTTTTTCAAAGCCGTCTTCCATAAAACCTTCCACTTCATCTCGGTGGGAATTATATTGGAGCCCTTTTCTTATTGAAATTTCATCGAAAACTAAGACGACATTCCTACTCTTTTCATCCATTTTTAAAAAGACTTCTTTTAAATATTGGATGAGGCTTTCATTTAGGCCCGGAATCATACATTTTACCGGAGCCCACCTTACCAAAGATGATTTCGATGGGAGATTCAATTGAAGATCATCTCTCATAAAATTGTAAGCTTTGGCAGAATAAAAATTAATGCTTTGAGCAATAATTTTTTATTCCTCTTACCACGTTTGCTTGTTCTTTATTAACATTTTGCAAACCGTTTTTGAGTTATTGGATATGCACTGCTTGTTAAGTGTTCCAAAGAGATTATTTTTTTCTTTTCTCTTTCGTATATATTTAAGCTTTCTTGCTCTTTCATTTTTCAATATCATTTGTAGCTGCCTTATCTTTTTATGGTACACTTCGTTCTTTCGTTTTTCTTTCATATTTCCTTTCTTGTGCCATATCCCAGTACTTATTTTTGTAATATTTTTCATTTTGTTCTTTTTTAAGGCAATTGGATCAAAATTCAATATTAGTTGATTTATCTGTATCATCATTAAGTATGTGAATAGTTGCCATAATTTTTGTTTTCATTTTTATTGGGGCTTTCTACAATATCACTGCTCGTTTTTTGTGCTGCAGGGTGCTTATATATTATCTCGAATTTGGAAATTATATGTTCACTATCATCGCAAAATGAAAGTACATTACTTTTATCATCTATTTTAAAGATATTTAAATTTGAATCAGGCTCATCGAATAAAAACAAAGACGGTACAGCCGCAGCTTTCAAATTTTATTCCCAAATATTTTTTTTCAAAATGTTAATTGCATATGAACTCCTTTTCAATATCCATAATTCAACTTACATTTGGAAATCCATTGGCGACGGACAAGTTCATTTCGTGGGAACTTAATAAGTCTCACGAAGAAGTGCTCTGAGCTATCTCTATAGCTTCGCAGACTCGAGCCAATTATGCGCTTACAACCATGTTTTCTATGATCGGATATTCTTTCTGCATCCATTTTCTCTTTTAAATTATTTAATTAAAACAAAATCAATTGAGAAAGTCACAAAATGATTACACTTCTTGATTCACGCAGTAAATTCAAAGAAATAGAATAGACAAAGACGTAAAAAAGCGCGGTCGCCCAAGGCAAAACAAAAATAATTAAATTGTAGAGGACCAAGATGGCTGCCCTGAGGTACGTTAGAAGTTACAAATACGGGCTTAAAAGGAGAGGATCGAAAAAGCACTTTTTGGGTTATAGAAGTGAGATATTCGGAGATCCACATAAGGAGTTTATGAGGAAAACCGATAAGATTTAGTTAATTAAGCAGGAGACAGTTGTTGACAGAGTCAAAAGCCTTTCTGAAGTCAGTATAATTGGCATAAGTTTGCATTTTATTCTCAAATGCTTTGATAACTAAAGAAGAAAGTTCCAGTAGGTTCAATTTCACAAAACAATGTTGAAATGGCGAACGGATAGAGCTACATAAGTGATGCAGTTGAGATGTAATAACTTTCTCGAACACCTTAGGCATAGCGGACAATTTGGAAATACCTCTATAGTTTTTAACATCTAGCTTAGATCCATCTTTATGAAAAGGAACAATATATGATTCCTTCCAAATAGATGGGAACGAGCAGGAGAGGAGGAAGAAAGAACTGATCTGCAGAGAGATCCAGCACAATACCATCAGGACAAGGTGAATATCTGGGTTTGATTGAATTTAGCTCGTTTAGTAATGAATTTTATGAGATCAGAGGACCAAAAATGCAGTTAGATTTTAATAAACTGTAAGGATAAGGTGAGTTAGAAGAGAAGTTAGTAGTTGAGTAAGTAGTTTGGAAGAAGTCGGCAAACAAATCGGCTGCAGCCTGATCAGATTTGCCTTTTCTGTCTTCATAGGACACAGAAGAGGGTAAGAAGGAAGTTTGCGATAATCAGCTTTACGAAATCAATGAGGTTTAATCATTGGATTAGTAGAAGCAGTTGGCTCATAAGAAGGCAGCTCCATAACTAACTCAATAGTGGGATGAAAGGGTCTTCAGGAACTACTAGAGGATCAATACGAGATGCTAAGCTACATGTAGGATCTGATACAAAAATCAGATCAAGAATTGGATTAACTTGAGAAAGAGACAATTCTAAAAAGTCTCCAAATACGAACAAAAAGTCATTGTTAGAAAGTATGGAGGAAATTGAACCAATAGCAAAAAGGTGCTCATCGTAAATGGAGATATCAGATTGGGGTGGAATATATGAGCAAGTAACAAATATAGAGAACTTGTTCATTAAGATTTTGACAGCAATGAACTAAATATTTGATACATTAACAGAAGTAATCAGTTCGGATGAAAGATCAGATTCGACCGCAACAAGAACACCACCTCCCATTCGTGATTTCCGATCACATCAAAAAGGGGTGTACCTATTGGGAAATACAGAGAAATCTGATATTTCAGGCTTTAACCAAGTTTCGGTAAAGACTAGTATGTTAAATTCAAAAGCAAGGCTGTCTACAAATAGTTTATGAAGTTTAGTGTTAAGACCTCTAATATTTTAATAGAAAAGAAGGAGAGAAGATGTTAGTTTTTTGGCACCTCATTTGATGATGAAGCGCCTGCAGAATCTCTAGGCAGAGTAATCGGAGGCCGATTTCTTCTAGTGGAAACATACTCTTTCACAATTAAGTTCTGCGGCCAGAAGGAATCATAACAAATTGCTTTGAACGCATCAGCCGAGACACCAATTTTAAAAGAGGAATCTCTCTGGCATATCCAAACTTAAATTTATCCACCCCAAGATTGGTAGTTATAACTTTGGAATTTATGAATGCTTTGATATCCTCAACCGATGTATCAGGAGCAAGTTGTGACACGAAAATATGCTTTCTGGGTGGGACCACAGAAAGAGACTTTACAGCCCTACTCTCCACTACAGGTGCTGCCAAGGGCTGAGGAGAACTGGAGACATCCATGTTTGTAGTAGAAGCAGGTAGTGGGTTATTGAAAAGCATCAGTGGCTGATCATTACCGGTAGGAAGAGGTGTATCGGGGCAAGGAGCCATAGCATTTAGTTGCAAAGCGGTGTTGTTGGACGGCGTTGCTGTTGGTATTGGGACATCAACAGCAACTGAAAATATAGAGGGCTCATCAAATAACTTTAAGTTATTAAATTTCTCCTTCAAGGCCTGGAATTTGCCATTCAACCTAGAAAAGGATGAGTGTAGCGCACTATAACCTTGTCTCGTCTGCCTCATAAATTTTTGCATTCGAATAATAGCAAACCTGCGTACGGGCAAATGATTATTTGCGCATACGTAGATGATGCTGTCACATACACACGCAATCGAATTAGGACGACTGTTTAGACACAAGAGTTTGCAAACGAAAATCAGAATATTCTGCATTATTTTTGTGACCGCACACTAGACTGTGATGTAACCAAAGGTATACTGCAGGTAAGAAGGCGACGCCACGAAGTTTTATTCCGTCTTCTCCTGTCATCAAACGTTAGGTTGCGATTGCAATCAATTTGCAGGTCCAGCCGTCTCATTCAGGCATGCGTGGGAGTGGGAGTGCACGAGAGGCAAGAGCGAGACGAACATAGTTGCCAGGCAGCATATATTACAAAATTGGAATGTATCGTCAGCAGAAGGAAACTGACTTGAAATGTCCGCACTATTCTCGTTATGGCTTTCAATAAAAGCACGAGAAATCTTACTTATTTGGTAAGGGAAGCATAAGCACTTGCAGCAAAGGCAAACTTGATTTGGACCCAGCTTAACCATTCTATTGAAAATACCTATTTGAGCTTCTAATATGGTTAAGACGGGTACAACATCATCCTGCAAGTTTATTGCACTTTCCTGTCTCATCCGGTCAGTATTTCACCGATTTTTTGCTATCCTATTCTGCGATATCCTCTAATTTTGTCGGAATTGGATTACGCCTAGCTTGAGATCTAATTAACCTATCTCGCTCTCTTTCTAAAATGCGACGCTCAACATCTGTACGCCTATGTGTCCTCCGTTCTCTATTACGTCTTTGTTCGTCCGATCTGTAGTCAATATCCCGTCTACGATTTACCCTTCGACTCGTAACAGCTTCCTGCTCAGGCTGCCTAAATTCAACGTCAGTTCGTCTCTGTCCTCTAAATTCCGAATTTTCTACTTGTTCAGTTACCCGGTAGTCTAAGTTTCGCCTACGAATCGACCTACGTAGGGTATCAGCCTCCTACTCAGGCTGCCTAAATTCTACGTCAGTTCCTCGTAGTCTTCTATGCTTTCTGTTCTCTATTTGTTCGGCTTCCCGAATCCGCGTTGCTCTACGATCTCTCTGAGAACTGTATTCCTATCTCTTTCTAACTGCGAATATAATAAATTGTTTATTCTGTTTCTCAATTGGCGCCCACGAGACCTCTGAGACGCAGATTGCCGACAATAAAGAAATAATTAAATTTAAAAAATTAAAAAGTAATTAGTACAGTTATTAATAATAAATAAGAAAATAAGAAAAATATTTATTCTTAATAAAATGCAAAATATTTAGTAGTCTAATCAGATAAATTTAAAAAATAAAATTAAATGGAAAATACGTAGTGTATTTTCAGAAAAAAAGCTTATTATCATAAACGAAGCAAAAGAAGCCACTGAAGGTTCCTCCCTCTCAAAGTTAAGCAAATATATGTATGAATGTACACATACACATACATATACATGTAGGATAGTGAGTTTAGTGAGATTCGGTGTGCCCTATTCATTTATAGTTAAAACTAGTTGGCAGCATCATTTTGTGCAGTGTTATAAAATCAACACATATCGAGAAGTGAGTCGTCTGCCTAGAGTGTGAGAAGTGAGTCGACTGCGGAGAGTGTAAGAAGCTAGTTACCGAATTGTTGCGCCATACCAAAATATATAAATACACATATAAAACATTCACATGTTTAATAATAATTAGTCAAAAATAAACTTGAATTTAATATATTTGTAGTGATTACACCTTACAAATAATTGGGGGCTCGTCCGGAATTCAAGTTACTTGTGATTGAACTTTGTGAAAAACGCATCAACGTTTTGAAAAAGTTAAATTCGTGTGTATGTGCCAACAATAGGTTTAGCGACACCAGAATTGTGTGAAAAGACAGAACATAAAAGAGAACTCGCAGCAGAAAGCAGTTGACAAAAATACTGAGCTTGTGGTATTTTAGTTCAATACCGACTGGTCACACTGAAAGTTGCCAAAATTATGGATGCGCAAAAAAGAAAACACAATTTTTTTTGCGACATTGACATCTGTTTTGGAAGTTGCAACTGAGGGACGCAGTAAAGTACTTTAGTGTGAAAGTGCAAATTCTGCAAGTTGCTAAGGAACAAAATATTATATTTTGACGGCAGCGAGGGAGTTGTAATTGAAGAGTGTAGAGATAACAAGAGTTATTCTACAGGCTACAACAAGATCTTTGAGACGGCAGCGAAGGAGTTTCAGTTGAAGGGCGTAGATAGCAATTGGACCTAAAGGCGTGGTTACAAACGTTATTCTGCAGGCTGAAACTCAAACAAAATTTTTGCCGGAGAAGCAAAAGAGCTCGTTAAAGCTTGTTGTTATTTGCGGTGAGAGTGCAACGATTGCACAGATAACATATTTTGGTTTGAAAGGCCTTAATAGTATTTAAGTTTTTTCCACAACTGTTTAATCATGGATGCCAAAACTATTATGCTGTTAAAACTAGAAGAACTGAGGCAACAGTTAAGAGATATAGGACTGAGTACAGTAGGTCGAAAAAGTGTGCTTCAGGATAGACTTCTTGATCATTACAATATAAATGCTTAGGAAGAAGATGAACGTAATGAGATGCTGGAAACTAGCGAGTACCAAGAAGCAGCGAACAACTCAATCAAAATAGCAGGTTCTCATTTTACTTTGCGAGACGTACAGGATAGCGTTTCTCCATTTTCTGGCACAAGTCAGCCTGACGTTAATCAATGGCTTTCAGAATTTGAGGATGTAGCTATTACTTTAGGATGGAATGAGTTGCAGAAATTTATTTACAGTAAGCAGCTATTGCAGGGCGCAGCAAAATTGTATGTAAGAGGTCTGACAGGTGTGCGTAGCTGGGAACATCTAAAGTCAAAATTAGTTGAAGAGTTTGGAAGGGTGGTGTGCTCGGCTGAAATACATAAACTTCTGAGACAAAGACAAAAACTTTCAAAGGAATCCTTAACAGAGTACTTATACAGCATGATTGAGATAGGAAAGCAGATCAATCTCGATGAAGAAAGTCTAATCTCGTACTTTGTAGATGGAGTACCGGATAGCAAGCCCAATAAGGTGAATTTATATCGGTGCAAGAACACTTAAAATACTGAAAGAGGAAATCAATCTTTATGAGAAAATAAAGGAAGGCAACAAGGACCCCGTTTTAAAGAAAGGTTACGTGCAGAATGCGAAAAAGTGTTTTAAATGCAACAAAGAGGGCCATATAGCCAGAGAATGCAATGTACCAACCACATGCTACCATTGCAACAAGACTGGTCTTATTGCAAAGAATTGCGAGCAAAAGAAAGCAACTGCAAGCAAAGATCAGGCAGCGATACTAGAGCTGGAGACCAAACAGCATGATCTGATATCTAAGCAGTTTGTGGCCAAGAATGTGCAGCTTTTCGCAATGATAGATTCAGGATGTGATTTATGCCTTATGCGAGAAGATGTTTTCAAAAAACTGAATGGCGAGTCTATGGTTAAAGATAGAAAGCATTTAAAAGGAATAGGTAATGGCGGACTCGTGACAATTGGACACTTTAACATTGATATAAAAGTAGACAGCATATGTTTCAATGTAACTTTCAACGTCGTCAAACAAGAAGACCTGGAATATACTGCTATAATCGGAAATAACGTACTTAAAAATGTTAATATTCTGTTCAGCTCAAAAGGAGCCAAGTTTCAACCAAAAAATGAGGGTCCAACACAAAGTGAGCTTGCTGAAGTTTGGCAAGGAATGCGAATACAGGACTGGTAGTAGACCAAGGGATGTCAGATAGAGTTAACCTAAATCACCTCTCAAAAAGTAAAAAAATGGAAGTTGAAAACTTAATCAATAAGTATACGCCGTGTAAATCGATTGTGTCACCAGTTGAAATGAAGATATTTTTAGAGAACGAATACCCTATATTTCAACATCCTCGAAGGACTTCGTATGCGAACAAATTAGTTGTTGAAAATCAAGTGCAGCAGTGGTTAGATGATGGAATAATAGTACCAAGTGTTTCGGAGTATGCCTCGCCAGTAGTACTTGTTTCAAAAAAAGATGGCTCACAAAGACTTTGCTGCGATTATAGAAGACTGAATTTGAAAATACGGAAGGATAATTTCCCGATGATGCTTATAGAAGATGTGCTGGATCGTTTGCAAGGTTCAAAGGTATTCACAACGTTAGACCTTATGAATGGTTTTTTTCACGTGCCGGTGGCAGCAGATTCGAGGAAATACACAGCATTTGTCACACACAACGGACAGTACGAGTTTATGTATGTACCATTTGGTATCTCTAACTCACCAGCTGTATTTTGCAGATATATAAACTCTGTTTTGAGGGAGCTCATACAAGCTAAGAAAATAGTGGTTTATATGGATGACATAATTATCCCGACAGTTTCAGAAGAAGAAGGTATAGAAGCGCTACGAGAATTTTTAACAATTGCAGAGAAGGCTGGTTTACGCATAAAATGGGAAAAGGCTCAAGTTTTGAAACAGAGAATATCATTCTTAGGATACGTTATTGAAAAGGAGTCAATTTCGCCCACACAGGATAAAGTTGAAGCTGTTGTTAATTTTCCTGTACTACAAAGTAAGAATGCACTGCAAAGATTTCTTGGTTTAACGTCATATCTGCGCAAGTTTATTAAAAATTATGCATTAGAGGCAAAACCCTTGACCGATCTTTTACGTAAGGAAAACGAGAAACGAGACAAGAAAAGCATCGAATTAACAACCAAGCGAAAGTTGCTTATCAGCATCTTAAACATCTGTTAGTGACGGCACCCGTTTTAAAACTGTATAATCCCAAAGCTATTACGGAAGTGCATACGGATGCTAGCATGCATGGATTTGGAGCCATTTTGATGCAAAAGGACTCTGAGGATCAACGTTTTCATCCGGTTGAATTTATGAGTCCCAAAACAAAGCCCAGCGAAGAGAAGTATAGCTCTTACGAATTAGAGGTATTAGCAGTGGTAAATGCAATTAAAAAATGGCGCATGTATTTACTAGGCATGCAATTTAAAGTAGTGACTGACCGTCACGCTTTTAAAATGACAGTCAAGAAGGATGATGTGCCAGCACGAGTTGCCAGGTGGGCAATGTTTCTTCAAGAATTTAATATAGACGTAGAGCACAGGAATGGAACGCAAATGAAACATGTAGATGCTTTGAGTCGACTTTCATGTTGTTTAATAGAGGAAGCAACAAACTATCGACTAAGAAATGCACAAAACATAGACAATTAGGTAAAAGCTATCAAAAAAGTTTTAGAAACTGGTAACGAGCATGACGACTTCTTTATTAAAAACAAAGACGCAAAAAAAAATAAATCTCTACAAAGACGCAAATAAAGAGTTGTTAGTAGTAACTGAAACGATGCAAGAGGAAATCATAAAGTACGCACATCGCGAAGGGCATTTTGGAATTAAGAAAACAAGAGAGTTGCTAGAAAAACATTACTTTATACAGGACATACAGCCGAAAGTCGATAAAATTGTACGAAGTTGCGTAAAATGTTTAATTGTAGTGCAAAACGAGGTAAAAAAGAAGGATTGCTTAGACCGATAGACAAAGCGCAGGAACCATTAGGAACATTTCATTTGGATCATGTGGATCCCCTCACTGAGACTAGAAAGCTATACAACCACATCCTAGCGGTTTTCGATGGATTTTCTAAATTTGTTTGGCTCTATCCCACTAAGTCCACTGGAACGGAAGAAGTAATTGAAAGACTACAGAAGCAGGCAGCAATTTTTGGAAACCGTAAAAGAGTGATAACAGATAGAGGAACTGCCTTTACGTCAAATAAATTTAAAGAATACTGCGAGGAGAATATTTAGTTATTACACATAACAACTGGAATGCTTCGAGGAAATGGTCAGGTGGAGCGCATCCACAAAATAGTAATCCCAATGCTGAGTAAGCGATATGCTCATGTTGATCGTGTACAACAAGTAATTAATAAAACACCCCCACGAAGCACAAAGTACGCACCGTTCACAATACTTACAGGTCTTAATATGAAAACTAAAGATGAAAATATTAGTAAGCTGTTAGAAGATTTAAATATTGAAGAGTTAAATAACGAACGCAATAATATTAGAATGAATGCTCAAGAGAACATCGAAAAGATTCAACAAGAAAAGAGGAAAGGGTTTAACGAAAAACGTAAAGTTGATACTTTATATAAAATAGGAGACATGGTAGCTATTAAGAGAACTCAATATGGGACAGGTATGAAACTTCGACCAAAATTTTTGGGGCCTTACGAGGTGATGAAAGTCATGAAGCATGGACGTTATGAAGTCAAGAAAATTGGTAATTTAGAAGGACCAAATCTAACGACAACTGCTGCTGAATTTATGAAAAATTGGAACTCGTTCGTGACGAACGAGAGATCAGGAGGGCCGAATGTAGGATAGTGAGTTTAGTGAGATTCGGTGTGCCCTATTCATTTATAGTTAAAACTAGTTGGCAGCATCATTTTGTGCAGTGTTATAAAATCAACACATATCGAGAAGTGAGTCGTCTGCCTAGAGTGTGAGAAGTAAGTCGTCCGCGGAGAGTGTAAGAAACTAGTTACCGAATTGTTGCGCCATACCAAAATATATAAATACACATATAAAACATTCACATGTTTAATAATAATTAGTCAAAAATAAACTTGAATTAAATAAATTTGTAGTGATTACACCCTACATACACATATACATATATATATATATATATATATATATTTATATATATATATATGTGTGTTTTGTTGTTTGAACAAGTGTGGACGCGTTTTTTACCACCGTCCCGCAGTGAACGAACTATAGCACTTTCGCCCTGCAATTTAAAAGGAGGACCGGTTTCTGGACTTCTGTGTGAGTGCAGGAACACTCACCTGACAGAATCACCGCCAAATCCTAGTCCTGTTTTTGTTGAGACTCTCGCGCTTTCAGCCAGAGTGGTGGACGAGAGTGGTAGACGAGAGCGGCGAGGGGGTCGCGTGTGATCTCTTTCTGCCCTCCTTCTCACACAAGTAGATCGAGATTTCCCGCCGATTATCGAGGCTTGCATAAATTGCAATGAGTTGCAACTTATTGCAATAAAACATATGGTGACAGTGTTGTTAAGCGGCTCATTCAAATAGAGTTGCGTTAAGACGCAGTCAGCTGACTGCGAGCTTTGCGTTTGGAAGCAGCGCAGCAAGTACTGCATACTTTCAGGAGCGACTGAAATTAGAGCTACTGGGCATATTGCATACCCCCAGGTCGACATATTCTGGACCCTAGGGCAGACTAAGGAGATAAAGGTCACGGATCAGACTGTCTTCCAACCCCTTTCGCTGAGGCGGTGCTCAGTTAAGGGGCTCTGGGAACTGAGCCGGGGTAGTATAACCCCCACCGGTCAAAGCCAAGGGAAACCTCTGGCCACCGTCGGATTGCACTAGAGTTCCCTAAACGGAGATGGAAGAAACTCAAGCGTTTCTAAGACGCCCCTTGGTGCAGCGTACACCATCTCCACAGTTGGCGGGGCAGAAACAACTAAGCTCGGTCGAGCTAACACCAGGAGCCGCAATTGGAGGTGACGCGGGTGATCAAAACGCGATATTCAAGGAGACCATCAAGTCCTTGGGTCTTGCCCTAGAGGGTCTCTCAACTCTCTTTGGTGGCCAGCGTCACATTAACATGCCCATGAGGGATGAGCTAGTAAAGCTAATAGAGCTCCACAAGCTTCTATCCGGCTGGTGCACGCCAACCGTCACCTCAATCGATGGTCAAACTACGACATCGATAGAGCAGCGGCATGGTATAGATGCGGTATGTCTTGTGCGTATGCCTAAAAGACAGAGACTCTTTGCCGGAGCCACGCAAAACGCCTTCAAAGAAACCGAGACTACAGGCGCCCTCTCCAAAGGATGCAAGGCTCGCAGCAAACCAGGGAGATGACGCCCAGAAAGCGGGGGACTGGACCGTGGTGAAGGGTCGCCAGCCCGCAGCCAAGCGTGCCAACCCGCTGAATAAGCCAGATAGCAGGCGACAACCGAAGCCTCGCCCAGATGCTATCCTGATTGAGGCTAAGGGAGACATCACCTACAGTGATATACTGCGGATGGTCACCCGTAGCCAAAATGCCAAACTGCAGCAAGTCGGTGAGAGGATTAGCAAGGTGCGACGCACAGCAAGAGGCGACATGCTCTTAGAGCTTAAAATCACCAAGGGCTGAAAACTTGTGCCAGGTGCGCGAGGACATTGGCCAAGCATTTGGTGGCA
>JAWNLW010000083.1:0-29708 GCA_035042075.1 Drosophila macrospina | reverse complement strand
ATGTAATTTGGAATTGTCAGCAGTGGGATTCGAACTCGCGCCTGTGCGGCAATTTTGGCCGCAGAGGCGCCATGAACATGGAGATCATTCATTCCTTAATATCTTCTATGTTTATGATCCGATCGTGCTGAAATTTTCAGAAAACGTCCGGAAAAGGACATTCTCCATATGTGCCAAATCTGAATTAAATCTAAATTCGGTAGCTTCAGTTATACGTTTTTTTCGATTTGCGGGGGCGGAAGGGGGCGTGGCAAAAATCTAAAACAAACTTGATCTGCCTGCAAACAATACACGTGTTGTCACCAAATTTGGTTACTCTAGCTCTTATAGTCTCTGAGATCTAGGTGTTCATACAGACGGACAGACGGACAGACGGTCAGACGGACATGGCTATATCGTCTCGGCTGTTGATGCTGATCAAGAATATATATACTTTATAGGGTCTGCCACGCCTCCTTCTGCCTGTTACGCACATTTCGCCTTCGTCAAACCTAATAGACTTTGAACTTTTAGTTCATAGTCTAACAAATAAAATTAAATGAAAACATGAAAATAATTAAATGTTTTATATAAGAAAAATATTTATATTTTTGAATTACTGCTGCTTAAATATAATATATTATTTAAATTAATATAATTCAATTAAATTAAATTGTATTGTTGGCAATATTTCTTATATCGAAGCTTCACTGCACACTTGGTTCACATTACAAGTTTCGCATTGGTTAATTTGTTGTTTGTTTTTCTAAGTGCAACATGGCAAGTCTCCCTCCGTTCCTCTGTGCCTTAGAGTCTGTCCAGGGTGTCCACAATGTCCTGGTTGTCCTGGCTATTCCGTTTGGTCAGTCAACGTCAACGTCAACGACGCTCGCTTCATTTATTGTTTCATGGCATGTGATGTGTCGGCAACGGCAATGGCCACGTCACCGACACTTGGATACTTCAGACTGGATGACTATGTTGTCCTCTATATGCATTATTGTAATTGCAATGCTCTCTCCATGATTTGGGCATGTTGCTGTTGCTGTTGTTGTTGTTGTTGCTATTGTTGTAGCTGAAGTGTCCTCGTTGATGATCCGAGAGTGCTGATGGATGTTGATGCATCAAGTGCTTTACTGTTAAATCATGAACGCCATACGAAGGTGATGTAGATGCTTCACCAAGGTGTTCCAGCATGTGTACGAAGTGAATGAGGATTGCGAGCACTTTCATTGAGTATTCGATGGTCGCTGCTCTCTGCTCTCTGCATTTGACATATAACAGTCAGATGATGCTTTAAAGTATGCTCCTAAGAATCTATCTATTGAAATCTAATCGATTGTGATTCAACAAACTAAATAAATCATACTGAAGTTGTTACTTCAATAATATTATACTATTACCAAAATCTGGCTTAAATTGAGCTAATTTAAAAATACAATTCACTAAAGCACCTGATTAAGAGATATATGAGGTACTTGCTAATTAGTTTAGCAGAGATTCACAAACATATTTCTATCAAGATCTTATTGAGTTTTCCTTAGAGTTCATTTAAATCAAATCAACTCAAGTGAAACTCCTGATAATGTCCTAATTTGTTTGCAAGTGGCTTACAGAGACATCACAAACTGGTTTTTGTTTTTTATAAAATCTGCTGAAAATATCTTATATGAATACTCGATCAAAAGCTGAGCAGGAACTATACGACTAAGAGACAACAAATTTGGCATGAAGGTACCTCACTTCTTCCCCATCAAATCGAAAAAAAACGTATTATGGCCACAGCGTAGAACAAGCTTACTTACTAACAGTCACTTGAAGAATATCATGGAGAAACTCTGCTGAAAGTTTCATCAAGATCGGTCCATAAATGAGAAAGATATTCAGAAAATAAATAAAATGCAACTGCTTGCGCTTTGTTCCCTGCACATGTTTGCTAGTGATGTAGCAGTCAGCTTTGGGGCGCACGCAGCTTAATGAAACCTGATTGCTCTGCTTAAATTGCGTGCGATTTAAAAAATTACCACTGAAAATGTATCGTAATCGTATAATCGTAATTCTTATATTTTAAGTATAGTAGTAATAAATATGAAAATACTTTTACCATGCAGGGTATTATACAGGGTATTATACAGGGTATTATACAGGGTATTATAAAGTCGCGCGCGCTCGACTTTCGTAATATTGAATATTTTTCAGTTTATTTCTTGTATAGTCAACAAATATTACTTATAAAATAATCTTAGAAAATGCTATTATAATGCTTTCTAAATATACATACAATATTATCTTATTAAAATATTATCATTGTCTTTATTTTAAAAATATTTTATACATTCTCTATACACACTGTCATTGCTATGATATACATAAGTTCTAAAGTTCTAATATATAAAATTCTCAGTCTTTTATAGGTCAGACAATAGATCGTTCTTGGAGTTGCTCTCTTAGCTTTCGATCTGATATAATATTGTGCAATAACAATCTCAATCATTTTTAAATACCTAATGCAGACAAAGGCCCCATGCCAGCAGACTCTCTTCTCTATGTTAAAGACTCATCTTTCAGTTGCTCTCCCAGAATATGATCTATAAGTATTATTTCGACACAAGACAATAAAATTGCTTGGAAAGGATCAAATAAATGCAATCAAAAGCTTGACAAGCTCTGTTGGTTGTCGGGAGGGGAAGAGGGATGTGTTAAAGCTGCAGCTGATATCCAACTGCCATCAAGTAGACAGTTAGCCGGAAGGCAGGACATGCACAGCTGCACACCTGCACAGACAGCCAGCCAGATAGACAGACAGTCAGACAGGGAGAAATACCGACAAAAGGACATACGAGTACACATACCTAGTACATGTGAATGGGCGCATTCCTCTCAATTTTTGTGAATTGAAATTTTTGAAATTTCCCGTCAGTCTGCAAACGGCCAGACACATTGGAATGTCGTTAATTGTTGTTGTCGTGCAAGCCAGACGACATTGCCAGAGAGTGGGTGATAGGTGCAGCGCTAGCTGACCACCTCCCTCTATTCTACTAGCTCTGACTGTTTACAATGTTAAGAAATTGAAAAGTTTGGATCTTGTTTGCGTTTTCTGTCTCACGCCCATTACAAATTTAACTGACTGACTATTCCTTAAAATCTGCATATATCTGCATACTGGGTATACTTTAGTCAATCATTCCCCAAATAGTTTACTTATGCTTTTTGTTCGCATAACAGACTTAACCGCTAACTGCGTAACAGTTAATATTTAACAGTTTGTATTTATTTGTGCTCTGTTATTTTCTGTAGCTGCTCCAGCTGTTGGTTAACAGCACACTGTTAACACAAACAACTGTTGAGCAAGCCTGAGAGCGACGGCGCTCACGCTCTCTCGCTCTCTCACACAGTTTGTGTTGTGCAAAAAAAATGAAAAGAAAACAGAAAAAGGTTGTACAACGACAACAAAAGCATAGAACGCAACTTACAACAACAATAGCAGCGCGCGTGACAGCTGCGACGTCGGCAGAGCTGCCGCTGCTATTCCGTCGTGTTGTACTCTCTTTCTTATTGGGAAAGAGCAGTTTTTCACCAGCCGTCAAGTTGTGTCCGTGTCGCGGTCGCGTCGTTCACTGTTTGTTGTTGTCATCGTTTTGACTATTTGTTAAATTATTGTTATAAATCTAACAAATATAACGGCTTTTGTTATTTTATACTTCTTTTGTGTGTTTTTGTTCTTGTGGTGACTTGTGAAATTCAACTAAAGGAATTCAACAGCACGCATCTCCAGCAACAACAAGTGCAAGACGAGGGCGCAGCAGCAGCATCAAAACCAACAACAGCAGCAGCAACAGTAACAGCAATAACAACAACAACAGTTACATTGACAGCTGTTTGCCAGTTGACAAGTGTGGCAATGCAAATCTAAAATTAATGTAAAGGCAGTCAACAAATTTACAACAATGCGCTTATTGTGAAAATACTTGTCAGCAGCCCAAAACAACAAAACTTGCACTTGTGCTTCGCCTGTCGCGCTCCCTGTGCAATTTTTTTTTGTCAAAAGGTGTGGAGAGGAGAGAAAGACGCCACCCGACTACGGCTACCGCAATAACAACAAAAACATCAACAATAACGGTTGTTGAAGCAGCAGCAAAAAGTGTTTTCAAGTTTCTTTTTTCGTGTTTTATTTTATTTTTGTTTTTTTTTCTTTTGTATTTTTGTTGTTGTTTGCCTGCGCAGTTTGGCGCTCTCACGTGTTTGCGCCGACTGCGACGCCTACCGCGACGCGTCGCCGTTTGATAAATGCAAAGAAATTCCCATGCGGCCGTTTAGTACATTTTCTACAGCTTATTTTGTGTGCCGCCTACTGTTACATTTCCACAGCTGCTGCTGCTGCGGCTGCTACAGTTACTGCTACAGCTACTGCTATAGCTACTGCTGCTAATACTACAAGTACTCCTGCTGCTACTGTTGATGCGGCCATGTAGCAGCTTCACTGGGCCATCCATTTACTTGGACTCTGCCGTCGTCGTCGACGCTGCCTCTGTCGACGCCGTCGGTGTCGTCGTCGTCGTTAGCTGTGATAAACGCAGCGCTGCTGAATTGGACGCTGCAAAGAGAGAGGTGAGTAATTCTTTCGTCATGCTCTGCTGATATATGCACACACATATGCATGCACATATGTATGTATGTATGTATGAAAAGGTTCATGATCGTTTTGCTCCAACGGGCGAATTGGGGGAGTAAGAAATTCAATGAAATGCTTGCACTGGACATGTCGAAACGTGATTAACACTACTGATACTGATACACTGGAGCAAGTCTAGTTTTTACTGCTGCCTTTTGATGAAACCTATTTACTTTAATAAAAAAATTCATAATTCAGTTTAAGTTAGCAGGGAATCTTCAGGAGAATGGAATGTTTTTTTTTTAATATGTGTTAATAATAGAAAGGAGCAACTATTTAAGGGTTTTATTTATTATAACGAATGTTCTTTACCTCACTGTCATTAGATTTACATAATAATTATTTTTTCAAACTTATGTAGATCACAGAATGTCTCGGATTTTAAGAATTATAAACAAATTATAGGCTAAATATACGTTAGATTAATAATTTTTGTACTGCAAACTACATGAAGTAAAGTAAAGAATAATTAAATGAAAAGAAACTTGACTTTAATGAAACTGGACCGAATGAAAGTTAATTAAATAGTTCCATTGTGTAGAGCGGAGCTTCAAGAGAGTGGTTTAAAATTGGGAGCTAGATGGATTTCATGGTCATATTTTTTAGAGTGCCTTCTGTTGAACAGCTGCTATTTGTCCTGGTTGCATTTTGCAATATCCTCTCATCGCTCTCCATGCAACACAGGCACACACTCCAATTCCACAACCGTGGCACCCGCCACACCCACGAGACTGTGGTGCAGTGCACAGTGCCATCAATAAGTATGTCAACCGAGTCAACAGCATTAGCACAGGAGATGGACACTGTGGCAATGATGGGGTGAGGGGGGAAGTGGAGGTACAACGGACTTGCAGCATTTGTCGTCGATGTCGTCGCTCATTTGGCCAAAAACCGAAAGCAAGTTGCGACAAAAAGAAGAAAAGCAAAAGAAAAGTAGGAAAATAGAAAAATCTAGTGAAACGAAAGACAAATCAAGAGAAAAGGCATTCAACGAGGCGGGGCAGACATGTCGGGGATGTCGGGATGTCGGGGCCCAACATAGCGCAATATACCAAACAATTCCATTGATTTTTCTTGTGGGAATACGAATGTAAGTGCGAGTTGTTGTTGTTGTTGTTGTTGTTGTTGTTGTTGTCGTTCTTGTTGTAGCCCAAAGGAGCAGGCCATAGGAAATAGACATAGACATAGACATAGAGATACAATACACACTACACACTACACACTACATACTACACTTCGTTTTGCACCCCTTTCCCTACTCCCTACACCCGGCCCCCTCCTCCCCCTTCCCAGCACAACTGTGCACCCTTCAGCAGCTGTTTGTTCGCGTCGTTGAACTTTTTGCCACATGCTTCTTCTTCGGGCTTCGTCCTCCTGAGTAGCTACGACGAGTGTATGTATTTGCTTGCTTTACTTCGTACCTTTTACCTTTTGCTTCCTATTTCCTGCTGCCCCTCCCCTTGATCTTGGCTGCAAAACGGAATTTATGTTAATTTGCTGCTACATTCCTGGAACCATATCCTTTGTCTTATTTGTTTAGCAATGACTTTGTTTTGGTTTGTGCTTTCTCTGAGCTCAAGAGCTCTATATTTTCGGTCGTGGGGTTACCGGTTACCGGTTACCGTTACCTCTAGTCGCCCCCCCATTGCCATAAACCCTTTTCTGACTTAACAGCAAGTTTTTCTATTGAGATATTTATGTTGAAATCGGGCGTATTTGTTTGAATGCTTCGCATAACTATTCAATGGAATGTTTAGGGGTAAAAATATTTTTAGTATCATATTGACCGCACTTCATATTACCAGTGGCATCGACAAGTGGAAAGGGGGCAGGGCGGATGGTTTGGAAATGTAAACAAGTCTCTTCCTGTGCCATCATCAATCGATTTGATTGCCCGTTGGGCAATTAACTGTGGTCAGAGCTCAAGTGCAGTGATTTTCCCGGTGCATTCCATATTATCGACTGGAAAATCATTCGCCAGGTCGACAGGTCGACAGGTAAATCAGGTAAATTCACCTGGCCCATGTAAGACCTCAGCTGTCAGACCTTTGACCTCTTTTCTCCCCCCTTTCGACTCGTTGTCATTTACATTTTGCTATTTTTGTTTTTGTACTATTCTTTGCTATTCAATTTCTCAATTCTCAATTCTCTCAGCGCTGTCCTCTTCCACCTCCACCTCCTCTTCCTCCTCCTCCCTTTCTTTTGTCGCTTGGAAAAGCACTTCAACACTTTTCGAGCTTTCGCCAATTGGAAATTTGTTCTGTCTAATTGATTTTCATTTTGTTTTTCTCGCATTTGTCTTACAATTTCTTCAACGTTTGCTATTTACTTGTGTTTTTCCAACAATTTGGGTCAAGTGGAGACCTTGCTGCGAGGGTTAATTGAACAGTTTCTTCAACTGCACTTGAACTTCTTATTTTCTAATGAGCTTTAGCGCTTGTAAGCTCCGCTTTTAACGGCTTAATGGCACCAATGCAGTTCAAGTTGATGGCTAAAACAACAGAATGCTTTCATAAGCTTAAATTGAAAACAATGCTGCAGGAAAACTCCTTTTCACAGGTTTACTCTTTGATTAAATTGGAGTTTTTGCAGAAGAACTGTTGATGAATTTAAAGCTAAATATAATTTAGATAATATTTAAAATAATAGTTTGAGATCTTTTGCTGAATAAAGCTTGCTGGATTAATCTTATCTCTGCCATTAATAATTCTTTGGTAGAGCTTTTGTCAACATTAATGTTTAATTGGGCTTTTAATTTTAGCTTTTTATGCTTATCTTAAATCACATAAAGTTCTTGTAGACTTTGAAGCTAAGCTTAGTCTCGCAGTTCATATTATGAATTTTTAGCTGCTTTGCAATCACATTTAAAGCTGATTAATCAAGCGTTTGAAACTAAAGTTCCTTCATAAAAGCTCTACACATAAGCTTGACATAATAAATAAGATTAATAAGCTTTAATATTGTAAGCTTACCTTAAAGCACATTGTTTGGACTTAAGCGCTTAAAGTAAGTTATTGTAGACTTAGAGGTAAAACCAAAGTGCAAGGAGCTTTACTGCTCGTAAGCTCAGTTTATGTACAATAAATGTCCCCCTTCTGTGCAAAAGCTGTTGTAGACTTAAAATCAAAGCTTAAGCTTTGCGTAAGCTGCTTAAATTTGTGTACAAATTCGATTGCAAACACATTTGTTATTCCCCTACGAAAGTAACAGAAATTGAAGTAGTTGAATCTGGTAATAATGCAGCTGTGGATTGGGCAGATTGCATCCGTTAGTAGTACCCCATCTGATTGTAGTACTTTTGCGTCATTTGTGGCATCAGCTGGCGGTGCAAAATGCAAGTCTCAAATAGCAATTCCATGAACTGTTCACGCACACAACATAAACATAACTTTGCCACAAAATACACACACACACAAACACACACACGCACACACACGCACACATAGCTAGACAATTTTATTTTTGTTTCTAGTGCAGTTCTGGTCCGAACCATCAACATATGGCCAAACAAGCCGGCCAAGAAAAACAGCACAAAATACACAGGGAAAAAATGTTAAAAAATGAAATAGAAAAAAAATTTGAGGAGGAAACTTTAATAAAAACATGTCAAGAGCACTTTTCGTTGAAGTAACTGCAGCAAAGCAAGCTAGTGGAACATGCTACTGTCGAGTGAGGCCGATCGCAAGAGACCCTGTAATTGGTTGCTTCTGAGTTTATTAGTCAATTGTGAGGAAGTTTTCAGTGCACATTAGAACTATAATATGATTTTGCTGCCTAGAGCTTTGAAATTGTTCTAGTAAATTATATTTAAAAATTTATTTTATTATTTATTATTTATTTATTTTATATTTAAATTATATTTAAAACTTATCTATTGCTGCTCAAGAATATTTATACGTATTAGGATCTGCCATGCCTCCTTTTGCATGTTACGCACATTTCGCACGTTGACAACTTTAATAGACCCTTTGAGCTCGTGAAGTACAGGGTCTGCAAACTAGAGACGCCCACACCAAAGACTCCAACGACGTCTGCAACGTACCCCACCCTCTCACACACCCGCTTGCAACACCCCTACTGACTCTATGTCGCCCGCTTTGTAGCTGTCGTTCTTGTTGCTGTTATTGTTATTGTTGTTGTTGTTTTGGACTTGACCAAGTTTATTGCCTGCCTGCCATATGCAATTGCCGTAGATTATTTTGGTGCTGGCAATACGGCGACATGGCAAAGGCGTCAACGAATCTTGCTGCACAGATTTGACACCCACTGCAATCAGACCAAAAATAGCTAGCGAATGAGTTGACCCCCCTCCCCGCTTTCTACCACTCGCCACGCCATCACCTCGACACCCTCGGCCTGACATTTCCACACCTCAATTCGCGTTGCCGTTGGCTCTACGCTGGCTACGTGACGTGGCACGACTTGCCCAATTTTGGACACGAGCCGGCACTTGAAGACGCTGCTGCCTCATGCGTGCTCTGCACAGTGTTGTCAAGTGGGCCACACAAGTGGGCCAAGTGTGGCTAGTGGAGGCTGCAACTGCTGCAAGCCCAAAACGCAACGGACCTCTCTATGCAAATTCAGTTGCATTTTAGTGTCAAGTGCGCGGGGTTAGATACTCGTACACTCGCTAAAGGACTGAAGGTAATTGGGCTAACTAAATGCAAACGATTTGAGTTTGCAGTTGTTTTCCGCACACACACACACACACACGCACACATAGACACTCCAAACAACACACAGAAGATGAAAACTTTTGAACAGAGGGTCAATCAGTTGTTGCTTGAACTAGTTTGGAGCGAGAGAATCTTTTTAAGAATTGTTTATTTTATTCTTATGCATTCAAATCACAGATCACAGATGGTACTTCACTTAAATACTTGAGATTTACCCTAACTGCAACAATTTTTCAAAATCCGAACCGAAAATATATAGAGAAAGATTCTATTGGGAAATGCTTCACATTTTATTACATTTTAATTGAATGGAATAAATATGGAAATCTTTAAGAAATACTGTTGATGCAAGTTGTGCTGCATTAGTTAATATAAATATTATTATATCATTTAATTTTAACATATTTTAATTGAGTAAAAATAAAAAACTAAATAATAATAATCAAATTAATTTGTTTATTACATATTAAACTCAATTAAAACATGAGAAATAACAACAATTGGTTCATTGCAGAGTGAATAAAATTTATTTAATCTAAGTTTACTTCATTTTTACTTTATTTCGAAGATTCATTTAGATTAGATTCAATTGATTAAGTTTCATAAGATTCATAAAGTAGCAAACTTCATTTTTATTGATTTGCAGCTTATTCTAGTTCCATCAATCATTTCAGTAAATAGTTTATTTGGTTCGTTGATCAAATTTTGTTTGATTTACCTTGATGCATATTTGAAAAATGAAACCATTGTTATGACTTTGAGTATCCGATGCATTCATTTCCATTCATTTCAAATTCATGCTGGTGCAATGAATCATTTGAGAAGCATTGCTGATTAATTTGAGAATTGCATTATATTCCTAAGTATATACAGTTTGACTTTGCACCGTTGTTGCCAATTGAATCATGTGAATCACCTGCATTCCTATTTATTTACAATTCACTCTGTTGCGATGAACAAGTTTGATGACATTTCGAATACAACTTGTTGTTGTTCATTTGTAAACCAAACGATTGTTTTATTTTACTTAATTTATTCGTTGTATTTGAATGAGTGAATAAGATTTATTTCCATTCGAGTGCAGTTCATTCTAGATCAATGAATCACTTTGCTGTCATTGCGAATATCAAATTATTGGTTTGCTTTCATAAGATTCAGTTTTATTTGGCACTTGTCAACTTCGTTGTTGCGTTTGAATGAGTGATTCGGATTCATTTCGATTCACTTATCATTCATTCATTCATTCATTCGATTCATTTGATTCATGCATTGCCATTCAAGTCGCCATTCACCTAAACGAAGTGGTTTGTTAACTGCCCAATGACTCCTTGGAGCGTGTAACTGCGATTGCCTTAACCAGCTTCACATTCGCCCCCCCCCCCCTCCTCTTATGCTCTCTCTCTCTTTCCCCCTTGCTCTGCATGGATTGTCTGTTGGTTTTTGCGCTCCAACATCGGGGGGCCAAAACTCTTGTACATTTAATTAATTATTTATACAAGAAAAGGTAAACGTGCCATCGTCCTATGCCCGAAACACGCAAGAAACAACCAGAGCTACAACCGAATGTTGCAAAGAGCTTACACGACAGCAGCGGCATAGCGGGGAACGATGGTTAGAGAGGGGACAGAGGGGTTGTAGCTGTAGCCGTAACCGTGGCAAACATTTTACGGATACATCGTCGACGTCGTTTTTTGCATAATTGATTAAATGACTGGCTATATAACGAGCAACGGCGCTCAAATTGTTTGCTACACTAGCTAGCTTGCCACTTGCCACATCCCACACACACACACACACACACACACACCCACATTGCCTTGCAGCAGCCCTAAAATAAGAATTTACGATGGAGAAAAATCAAGCATGGAACCTACGTCAGACCTTTCTATACCTGTCTGTATGTGTGTGTGTGCGCGTGTGTGTGTGTGTGTATGTGTTTGTTGTGTGCTTGTATGCTGTAAGTTGCATGTTAGTTATGGCGTCTGGCAAGTGTTGTGATTATTGGCTAAATGAAAAATGCAAAGAACGGCAAAATGGCAATTGGCAAATTCATGTCTGGCTTTTGCCATTTGCCATTTCGCATGAAATAGGTCTACACTAACCCCTCCCCTCCCTCCCACCATTCCACAATTTCAGTGAGTCGCTCTTACCACGCCTACTTTGTCCTTGACATTGACACACACACACACACACACACACGCGCGCACACACACAAATACATATTATAGATGAGTTTTTGTGTGCACACAAATAAATTGTATTGCATACTTAAGAGCGTATTTCATTAGGGTTGCTTTTAGGGTTGCCCTATTGCATTATGCATTGCGTCTAGTAATCCCAATAATAATTTCAGACCGCTTATATTTAGATATCGATCTATAGAAACTGTAACAATTTAATACAATTTAAAGCAAACTTTCCTCATTCGAAACATTTTGTTATTTCAAAAGAAAAATGTATTATAAAATATATATTTTTATAGAAAACTAATATATTTATATCACGTATGCATATATCAATAAATTATTTGATTAATATTATATATTTTAACCTATTTTTTCTCATAACTTTTGCTATTGTCAAATACATTATTTCCCGTCTTCTAATTTTCTAATTCCAATTTTTTCATACTTCTTTAAGCTTTACTCTTACTACTTTCACAAAGTCTAAGCTTTGATCTTTGGTATATTCATTTAGTTATAAGTCAGGCTGTATATTCTGAATATTTCATAGGAATCTTATCACTACAAACGGAAAAGTTATGATAGGAAGGAGACTAGATAGTGTAATATATGTTAGAGCATTGAGTATTATTTACACTATGCTTTACCTTAGAAGCTTAGCAACAAAGCTTGCATATTATTAAACCGATTTTAATTTAATTTGTATTTATTTTATTTAAATTTTCAAGATTTGTTCATGTAGCTAAATGAGTTTGTTTGTGTTGGCCCTATTTGCAGCTTGAACTTTGAACTTTTGGCTTGCAATGGGGCAAGTCCTTGTGGCTCCACTTTGCCTATGCGGGTCCAAAACAAGCACACACATTCAAACACACGCACATGCCGACTGTGTGTGTGTGTGTGTGTGGGGATGTGTGTTGTTGTTGAATGGCAAACACCAAGCTTTCTGATGACGTTCCCCCTGCTCTTTCGCACTCATACTTAAAGCTATGTATATGCTAATGGCTATACATATGTATGTGCATGTGTGCCTGTGTGTGCTTGTGTGTGCTTGTGTGTGTGTATGTGTGTGTGTGAGTTGGTGTGTCAAGTGTATATCCTTTTGGCAAAGCGAGTGCATTTTCTTGTCAACGCTGACATTTCCTGCACTTCGGCCTTGTTTTCCTTTTATATATTTTTATTTTTCGCCTTTTTTTTTGTTTTTCTGTTTTTTTTTTTTTTTTGGCTTTGCCCCCTTTTGGCCCATAAGCAATATCTTGTCTACGGCTTTTGCCCCTTCAGCTTGCGCATCTTCTGCTTCTACTTATGACTCTTCTGCTTTTGTTTTGGTGTTGTCATTTCTCGTTTAATGAGCATTTCCCTTTTGCATTTTCTTGTTTTCCCGTCTTTATGGTCTTGACAAAAAAGCAAGAAATTATGCTTGCTCCGCATTTTTACGCTACTCACAGCTTTGTATTATGAACACACAAGAAACGAGAGCACGCTGAATGCTAAGGAAATTTTGAATATACTAAATGGAGAAACTTTAATGTATTCCAGGTTTTTTTTAAATTCTAAAATCAAATTTCAAATTATACTGAAGCATCAATTGAGAATAAAATGTTGTATATATATCAAGGAACTGTATTATGTACTCTAAGGTTGGATAGATTCAATAAACAGTTGAATGGGAAATTTGAGCTTAGAACAATAAATTTGATATCAAATTTCCTGCTATGGGGGGGTGCAAGTGGAACACGCGTTGCCTTCGAGTGCCAACTGGGCTTTTGATCAAGGTCAAGGTCGTTGTCATCGTCATTCAAAGTGTATATTTATGCCAATTTTACCCACTTGACTTGGCCAACTTGGTGCTTCCCCACTTCGCTGCCAATTAAGAGTCAAGCCAAGAAAAAAAGAAGTACGATTCTTTTAGTGGCGCCGTCGCCCTTTTTTTTTTTTGTTTAATCGATGGCGTCAATTGCACTCCACTTGAGCCTCAAGACTTTGGTTTTTTATGGTCTCTGTCAATATACATGCTTGGATAGCAATGTATATTTGTATATTTGTATGTGTTGTTGTTGCTTGGCAGTAGTATTATAAACAATACGATAAACATTTCATCTGGCGGCCAAGAAATGCTGATAAATCAGTTTTATTCATTCTTTATAGCGGGTATACTGATCTGATGAGATGTGACATGTTGAAGGTTTGAAATATTTTCTAGATATTATTTATTATTATTTATATTTGTTCTTCTAATATTATGTTATGTATATTCTTTTTTTATATAGTATTTTTATTTTTAAATTCATAATTTGCGTGCTTACACAATAGGTACAGGGTCTCTCACATTCGGGTGTGCTCAACTGTAGCATTTGCTGCTACTTTGCATTGATTTATTCATGAAAACGAAATCTTTAGTATGAAATTGTTGCTCCATTTCTTTAACATTAAATTTATGATAAAATATCATTGAGTGAGCAGTTAAGAAAATAAGAAATAAGAGATATATGAATAACATGGAAAAAAGTGAAATAACAACGCAGTCCACTTAACGTAAACAAACAACTTGGGCCGTTCTTTTGTGCTGCGACTCTCTTCAGTGGTCCATAAAGGGAGTGTGCGCCTTTTGCTGCCGCACAGCAAACAGAAGACAACACAACACAACACTCTACCTGCCCTTGGTTGGCACACGCCCATACAGTTGTTGGCATTATGCTAAAATAAATATAAAAGCAAAAACAAAAGCAAAACTAAATATAAAAGCAATAATAGTTTTTTTGCAAAGGCAGCCAGCGAGCCGCCTGCATTGTTTGCTGTGAGACAACAGCAGTATGTTAAGTGTTAACAGCGGCGCAACAGCGCGCTTTAATGTAAGTACTACACGTACTTACGTTTAACAGAAGCAGCGCAGAGAGCAGCAGAGATAGAGAGAGAGAATGAGAGCGTAAATTGAGCGAGTGGGGGAGCAGCGCAGCCCGTTGCTTGTAATATGCGGCTGTTGTTATTGTTGTTGCTTTGTAAATGAGCATTTGACGTTGACGTTTTGACTGCTGCTGCTGCTGCTGCTGGTGCTGGTGCTGGTGCTGTTATTGTTGTTCCTGCAGCTGCTGCTGCGTCTGCGAGTCGACTGCAACTACAGTCAGTCAGTTGGGTGTTATTGTTGTTGTTTCTGCAGTCCATTGACTTTTTCAGTTTGCTCAGTTTCTTTTGCGGCTGTTATTGTTGTTGTAGCTGCTGTTGTTGTTGTTACTGTTGATGGCGCTATGCGCAGTTGTCACAGTTGCTGGTTGCTGTTGTTACTGTTGTTGTTATTGGTGTTTGTTATTGTTATTGTTGTTGCTTTTGCTGTTGCTGTTATTATTATTGCCATTATTGTATAGATTTTTTCTCACTTTTGCCATGTTTACTTGTATTTTATTCATACGCCCGTTTTGTTTATTAACGATATAACTTCAATCTGTGAACACACACACACACACACTTGAAACTTACTTGGAGATGTAAATGCAGGCATACACACACACATATATGCACATTTATTACATACGTACATCACAATATGGCCTCTGTCTGGCGCTGTGGGAGTTTTTTTTTCTATATATTTTAACTCTGTAAAAATGGTTAAATGGGTATGCCAACAGCAGCTGTCAACTTGCCTAGGTTATTATAATTTTTTATATTATTCCAATAATTGGTTTATGCACTAAACATATATCCGTTATTTCCCCAATATTTCTGCAACTTAAAGTTAGAGAGCTAACAACTTTTATAGGGTATTATCCAGCTGTAGTCGAAATTCCATTATAATCAACTGTCAAACCTAACTGTTATTTGTGCAAACAAGGAGTATCTCCGACTCAAGCACATATCGTATTGACGTCTATAGTTGTTTATATTGTTGTTGCATTTTAATTAAGATAACTTCACTTTATGACAGTCATACACAACACAGCACAACACAACACAACACAACACAGCACAGCACAACACAGCACAACACACATGCATATTTATGCATGCATATCAGTTGATGTCCAAAGTTCATTGTGGGCAGTTTATAAATAAATTGAAGTTAAGGAGAGGGCGTGAATTGTTTGAGAACTCATTGGAGCAGCTACATATAATGGGCGAATACTTTAGAGCTATTATAATGTAAGCACGTAACTGTAAATAGTTGAACATGGTTTCTTACCAACTGATATCCAAATGAAGCTCGAATAGATCCAAAATGGAAATGGAATCCATATTTGGGTTAAAAACTCATTTTCTTCATACTTAACAGGATATTAGCTGCCAATCAAATTATACTACATGTATGTAAATTGGAAGAGAAGAATTTAAGATGCAAGTGAATTCAGATTATTTAAAGATGCAGATGCATTAAGGAATAAATAGGAAAGTCGGCATGGAACTATGAGAATTATTTATGATTATGATAGACGGAAGTTTAGGAAGTATAGAATTCACAATTTGTAAGTTTTTGTTTTGGTTGCAGCTACGAATATTGGGTAATGACTTTCTGAACTTGGATACAAGTATAGGCAGCTCCTTCTATTACTCACCGTCTCTTTATCTTTCTCTCTCTCTCTGTGTCTCTCCCTCGCTCCCTCTTTGTCTTGCTCTCCTCTCACTTGCCCTCTGCCTTTGTCTTTGCAACAACTTTAATTGACTTTAATTAAATGCAAGTCGTAAAGTCAAATGTGTGGCACGCCGCACAGTCGCATTGTGAGACCCGGGCTTTACAATTTAATTAAAGCGAATGCGAATCATAAATATTGTAATACCAGCGCAGTTGTAAAAGCCAAGCACTGAGCGTGCAAACTTAGGCAATTGTCAAATAACGAGGCCGGCCACTGACTTTGCCACCAACTTCAGTTCCCACTTCAACTCCCCTCTCCAACTTCAACTGTTCAAGCCGATGCTGTCATAGACACTCCAGACACTCCTCCTCCATAGCCTTGAGTAGATGCCAAAACTCTACAAATCTGGTCGACCAGACACAATATAGATGTCAGTTGTGGCCAGTGAAGTAAAATAACTAAAAATGTTTCCTTTCTCCAAAATGCTTCAGATTTGTATAATTTGTATATCTGAAAGCATTTCCAGTCTCTTATCTACATTATTTGTTATTTGTTATTATCAATGGATAATGTTGATGTTATATCATTGATAATCCTAGGTGCTATTCATTGAGAAGAAGTTTCAAGTAAGACAATTTATTTCAAATTCAAATTGCAAATTTTTAAATGAAAACTTATACGCTCTTTTCCATTTTTCTCCGTTTATTTCATTTCCATTTTCAGGCAACAAATGTGAATATTTTAATAGCCTAAAGAAATGTGTAAAAATGTGAGATAATGTACATAGACTTAGAAGTGAGTGAAGAGTGAAGAGAGATTTTACAATAATTTAATTAATTGAAAATGTTTTATTGCATAATTGTAATGCAATTGAAACGTGCATAAGCACGGGCAATGCCGGCTTGAATCAACTTGTATATGCACTTATATTTGAGGCAACACTTGTCTTCGTTTTAAGCCGCAAACTGGTCCAAGCGAAGGTCGCTTGTAGTGCTCTCTGTTTTGGGTTTGGCTTTGAGTTTGAGTTTTGGGTTCGGTTGGGTTGTTTTAGAATTGGATTGCGAGTCTGGGTCAACAACAACAACAACAGCAACAATAACAAGAAGAACAACACACAACTGTGACAACATTAACAACAACAATAACATGCCTCTTAATTAGCTGCTTATTTTTCTGACACTTTGTCGAGTTGTTGTCTCATTAGAGGCGACGGAAGTTTTGAGTTTTAAGCGGGTGGCCAAGCAACCAAACAACAACTGCAGCTAAAAACCGGTTGATATTTGCTGTTGTTGTTGTTGCTGTGGCTGCAAGCCAAAAAACTTGATATGTGTTGTCTATTAGCTCGCCTAAGTTGGTTGATAATGCGATAGAACGTTTAGCATCATTTTTGGCGAGTGTTCCACTTTGAAATCTTAATCTTGAGTTAACTTTTAATTATTCAACTTAATCTTAAATAAGTGATGGTTAGTAAGAATGGAGTTGGAGTGAATGAATAATATTATTGAAGTATAACTTTTTATTGTTCAAATATAAATATGTGTACATATGTGCTTTCAATCACCTTCAATCAAAAAATATTTCTTTTTATTCGAGTACAATTTCTGTTTTACATTTAAACTTACTGCAATTTAAAGTCAGAATTGACTATTCCAAAAAGTCAATAACTTATAACGATGAAAATAATTCATAGATTTGGGCAGACAAGTATGTCAATCACCATCAATCTCAATGATATCTTCAATCGATACAGACAAGTAGTTAACAATCATTTATAACTAAATGGATGTCACTTAAAATTCAAAATATGATTATTTTCACAAGCCAGAAACTTAAAAGATTAATAAATCCAGTTAGTTGTAGACATGTACAAGTTCTTCAATCACTATCAATCTTAATGTTAGCTTAAATAAATGCTAGAACTCTATTTCGTATCTAAACTTTTTACATTGATTTTAAAGTTCAGTCTTATTTTAAGAACAAACACAGCTAAATATGAGTTTAGAACTGCTTTAATTATCAACATTGTTGAATCAATCATCATTAATCTTAATGATATCTGTAAGCAATAAACATTTACACTTACAACAAGTTGTAAATGAATTCTTTAGTTTTACTTAGAGTCGTTTAGCTACTTGCTTCCGCTTCCCGCTTCCACTTCCCGCTTCCTCTTACTGCCCATGGCAATTCATTCGCATTTTATTGACAATTTCAATTGTAGCCACATTTTGCACAGTGGATTTTGATGGAAAACTGCAATTTTCCAAAGCTTTTGCAACAACACTGCCTCCATGCAGACTCATAGTTGTGTGGCATTTCGATGAGCTCAGCGATTGCATTTGTCATGCATTATGCAGTGGCTATTAAAAACCATAAAGCAACCACAACACACACACACACCTCGTAAATGTATGTGTGTGTGTGTGTGTTGCATATATTCACTTGATCCAGCGGCCAAGTCGCAGTCTTTTGGCTGTCACGTAGGTCATAGAGCCAGGCCCCACCCCCTCTCTGCAACCGTTTCTCCCTCTGCCCCAATATGTGGCCCGCACCTAGCCTGGTTTTGTCTTCTGTCCCAGAAGTGCTTAACAACTAGCATAAACAACAACAACAAGAGCACTAACAACAACTGCAATGACAATCGTTTTACAGCTAAACCACAATGCAGACAGACAACGCACCCGCGCTTTTAGAGTTGTCAATCCGCCCCTCTGCTACCTTCCGTAACAGCCACGCCTCCCCTCACCCGGCGCTCACAGCAACTTTGCTGTTTCAATGAGCGCAGGAGGGGGAGGCGGGGTGTGTGCGGTGCGGTGCGGGGGAGTGGGGGAGTTACCAATTAAAATGCGCGACATCACATGTGCGCGAGCATTTATTATAAATTTTTCGTTGGAATTGACTGAAAAATAGTTGGTAAAAAACAACAAAAACAACAAGAAGGAAAAAAAGAAACTGAAAGAATAAAAGCGCATAAAGCACAAGATAGATAACGCACAGGGGGCGGGAGGAGATGGAAGGCGTTTGTAGAGTTGCCAACGTTGTCTGGTTCGTTGCCTGTCCCGCATCTATGCATAGTGCATGTTACAATGTTGTTAATATGACGCTTAGTAGTTGTCGCACACACACACATATACACACACACACACACACACACACACACATAGACACACTCACTTTACAAAATATGCATTGACAATGTTTTTCAAATTGACGACGCATTACAAGAGAGTGAGAAAGAGAGGGTGAAGGGAAAGAGATGGAGACAGAGGATGAGAGGAGAGAGAGGAGGAGAGAGAGAGATAGAGCGAGAGAGAGAGAGAGAGAGAGAGAGAGAGAGAGAGAGGGGAAAGAGAGTGAGAGAGAAGAGAGAGAGAGCGAATAAAAAGAACAAAAAGTGAGAGTGACAGAGACAAAGGGAAACAGAAACAGAGTGAGAAGTAGGTAAGAAAGAGAAGAAAGGGACAGAGAGAGAAAGATATATATATATATATATATATATATATACATATATAAAGATAGAAATAGAGAGAGAAAAAGAGAAGTGTGCGTATTTGTGGCAGGTTTAAGGTGCTGAGGGATGTGCCAAAAGAGGAGATCAGTGTAGGGAAAGGGAAAGGAGAGAGCGAGAGAGAGAGAGAGAGAGAGAGCAAGTGTGGCATTGTGAAATTATTGGCATGCGAACGATGCTGCAACGTTTATTAAATTTTTGAAGTGCCACAACAGGGCGAGAAATTGCCAGGGGAGACAGAAGCGCCAGTGTTTGGGGATATCAAGAGTTGCTCATGGGGATGAACCTAGAAAAAGTGAGGACAAATGGGGGCAGGGGTAGGGGCAGGGGCCAGGCTAGGCGTGCGTTTGCCATGCAAGCTGCAAATTGCTATGAATGTCTGTGTGTATGTAAAATTTTATGTTGTATTAATTTTACAACTTGCATTTTGTAACTTGCAACATGAGTATCAAATGCATGCTTCTCTTTTTTTTCGCATGCCGGATGAGATACGGGCCAAAAGGGGGGTGGTTGGGGGCAGAGGTTTCAGCCAATGTGGCAGGCTATCATTTACACGTTGCAGGCATGACGAGAGCTCGGAATTCGATAACAAAATGCTGTTATTTAACAACTTTTATTGAATTTACTGCATAAGTGAGCTTTAAATATTGTTGTGAGATCATTTGCCGAACATGAATACGTTTATCGATAGCACTTTGCAAAGCGGTTATCGATTACGAATGCTATTTTAGTGGATTCTGTGTTATATTTTTCAATTTATTAATTATTTTCATTTGTTTAATTTCAAAGATTTTCAATATTGATAGATTTCTATGATATTTTTGAATTAATCGTTTTTAGTTTATTTATGTTTTCACATAATAATTCTCATAATACATAACACTTTATTCCATTTCAAAGGTTTTATATTCAAATTACATTTACTTTTAAAATTAATAGTTTCGTTTTTACTTTGAAATTTAATGCAAATTTGCTTTTGCTGCTTAGTTTAAAGTCTTAAAGAAATTAAAAATAATAAAGTTCATAAATATGAACTAACTTAATGGCAATCGAATAACTCTTTACCACTACACCGTTTATTTATTTATTTTTCTTTCTGCTATTACAATTTTTTATATTATTAAAAATGTTAATTTATTGGTAATTGAATAGGCAACAAATGTGAATTTCTTAATAATTAACAATAATGCTTAAAACGGAGAAAAACTTAAATAATTTTCATAGTGAAGAACGGGCATAAGTTTCTTTCTCCAATCATCATCAAATTTACTATGATTATTATTATATTAGGAATAGTTTGAGGTATTATTATCATAATATCACTACTAAATCCTAAATCAGGGCTTCTATTTAAGTACAATATTGCTAAGATTGGAAAACTAGATGCAGTTTTCTATCGTTTTTTATTTAACCAAAAGTTTTTTAAATCGATTATTTTGCCGTCTCATGGACATTGACTGGAGACTAGAGACCATAGGGAACTCAATCCCTGCCATTGACGTACACACACTCATACACACATACTCATACACACACATACACATACATATACATACATATATGTGGAGTTGATAATACATAAATACATTGTCTAATATTTGTTGAAGCTCTGGGTAGAGCTTGAAGCAGCTTAACTGTCGTCTGGAGGGGTCTCAAATTTGCTTTTGCGCTTCTGTAGCAACATGCAACATGCAACATGCCGCACTTCATTGCAACTAAACAAGTCTGCTAACTATTTGAGTGAGTTTTCATGCGTCGTTGCCGGCGCCATTCTTATACTTATTTAGTTTACTTTCTCCACATGTGAGTGTGCGGGTGTGTGTGTGTGTGTGTGTTATGTGTGTTGTTCATCTGTGTGTGCATTAGCGAGTTGTTCCTGCCACGCAAAAACGTAAAGCTAAGCAAACCAAAGAGCAAACAGAAGACAATGCTGTCTGAAATAGGAACTGCACTTATCCAGCTGACTATAGCATGTACATATCTCTATCTCTATCTATATCTCTATCTCATGTGTGTGTAACTCCATATTAAGTTGAGCCACAATACACAGATATAGTATATGTACTCGTCCTCGTACTTACAGTTATTACACATAAGTATCTGTATCTGTATCTGTATCTGTAAGTTACATATTGCTAAGCGGCTTATGATTTGAAAGCTTCAAAGTGCTGTCACAGCTAATGAGTTCATTCAACTTGCTAACAAATAATAATAAGCAAATAGATATGTCAGTGTCGTCAAATTTCTTTGCCTTGTTGTCAAACTTCACAGTAGTATTATATGTCATTGTTGCCAAATGTCATGGGTATAAAGACTGCGACAATATTATGTCAAGTGCATCGTTCCCAAAACTTCATTGATGTCACCTCAGTTTTTATGTCATACATTGTTGACATACTTCATGGCACTTTGAACTGACAGTGTTGTTAAATTTTCAAGACTAAACTTGTTGTTGAATTCCTTAAATTTATTACTTTGTATTTTAGGCAAATCTTAAAAGAGTTTGATTTTGTGAGATTAGAATGCTTTGTTGCACAGTTGACAAACCTGACTGCAGTGTTGCCAAATTTCAGTGCCATTTTTAATAGCAGTGCAATCAAATGTCACACCTCAAGTTGCACACATTGTTAGAAACATCTTAATTATTTACGATTACTCAAGTGTGTGAATCGATTTGATGTAATTTGCTGAAAAGAGCACTTAACTAACCCGACACTCGATAAAATATGCTTTTCCCTGACTAAAGAGAACTGTTGGCAAATTCGCAAGCAATTTACCATGTCATTGTTGCCAATTTTCAGAACTTAATTTGCTAAAATTGTTGAGAAACTTGAATGGAGATGCTTTGCAGGCCACCACCATATGTGTGGGGTTTGTGCACATTTGTTAGTCACACAACTAGTTGAGTGCTGTCCAGATGCTCTCAAGATTCCTTTGTGAATGGCGCTGTTGCCAAACTTCAATTAGAAACAATTTGCTGCAAAGTGCACTTACGACAAGGAGATGTGGAAACGCTGCCCTGAAGTGCACATTTTGTCAAATCAAAAACGGAATTTGAATTTCAATCAACTTAAATTTAATCAAAATTTGTAAAATAAAGTGTAGAGACAAATACACACACACACACACACACACAGAGAGAGAGAGAGAAAGAGAGAGTCACACACGTATTTGTACACTCAGAGGCAGGACATACGCACAGTTATTTGAGAGGCACTCGATGAGTTGAACCAAAACTCTCAACTTCAATTCCAATTTCATGGACAGCTGCCAGTTGTCGTCCTTATCGTTCTAGTCGCCATCTCCATCGTCATCGTCTTCGTAATCAGCACAAAATTTGAATATAATTCTCATGAATGCCCCAAGAGTTGTGCTATGGGTTGGTCTTGGATTCTTGCTCTTGGCTCTTGGCTGTTGGGTTTTGGGTTTTGGGTCTTGGGTCTTGGGCGCACCCCTTCGACCACAGACTTGGTTTCCAGCAAAGGGCAGACGCAACAGAATGGGTATACTGCTTGCACTCAAGGATGCTAGAGTTGAAGCTGAAGCTGCAGGCTTTTAGCCACAAAAATTTCATAGCAAAGAAAGTCGACAAAATGCATTGAATGAATGTTGTTGTTGCTGTTGTTGTTGTTGTTGCAATCATGGTTTAGTTTAGTTGTTGTAACCTGCATATACTACAACTTCAACCACTCGACAAGCCATCAGGCAGTCGGAGTTGTAGTTGTAAATGGAAGTCTGTTTTAGTTCAGACAATTTTTCGGTCGTTTCGGGCCAAAATGGCAAACCGCACAAAAGATGAAAGACTTTGTTCGCTTTGATGATTGAAGTGAAGCAGCCAGCATTCCTCAGCAAAGTGAACTCCCAATTTTAGCCCATTGCCACATCGAATGTCAAGTTTTTATTTTATTTTATTTTATTTTTTTTTGTGTCAATTTTGTGGCACATTCAATTTACTACAAAAGTTGGCCCTGCACTTTAGCCATAATTGTTGCCCAGGGGTCCGGTCTCAGCCCGTTTGAAAACCTTAACTCAACCTCATACAGTATGTGATACTCCCAACTGGGCAGCTGTTCATTAAACATTGCGCACACGTAATGCCAATTGACGCCCCAGATTCGCGCACCTGTTGTTCCACGTCTTGCCCCGAATTGCTCACACACACACACACACACATTCACACACATTCACACACATACTTATAGAGACAGACTAGTTGTAGTTCCCCGTTTACTGGATAACATTCGGTCATTCGCATTGATTTCGCTTTTGCCCCCTTTGGTTTCCCACTTCGCTGTTGAGGCACGTATCCAGTTCAAGCGACTGCTGATAGCTATAAATTAGACCTGCACTGGACTTATAGAGCTCTAATAGATCTACGCATATGGAGTCATTGTAAAATGTTCTAAAAGATACATAACCATTTGAAAAAGTTTCGTTTACTTTTAATTATACTTAAAAGTTCAATAAAATATCATTTGTGAATGGAATGCAATTATAATTCAAATGGATAAGAATTAATTTAAAAAATGTATAATTGTTAACATGCAATAAACTGACATATCGACTATCAAAAATAATTACAAAGATAAAAGATTTTCTTATTAAATTATTATATAATTTATCTTGTAGGTGTTATGTGGATGGAATAATTGAAAATAACACGCAAAACTTTTAGGAATATCTTTTTATATATATATATTTATATCAGATTGTTAGTTTATAGTAGTATCACCCAGTCTGGCAACTCTACTTAATCGTCTTATAAGGTACATTAATTACTTTTAATTTATCAAAAGAAATTGCAAAACTTTTAAAAATATCTAAGAATTGTTAAAATATAAATAGATGTATGTAAATATATTAAACTTGTTATACTTTGCCGCAGTCTGGCAACTTTTCCATGTTGTGGTTTACACGATGAAGTTATCGTATTGTGTTTTTGTTTGTGTAGAGTAAATGTTGAGAAAGTGTAAACATTTTATGCCGAAACTTTGTGAAATCGCTGCATCGTGTAAACCATAATCAAAGCATCTTTCAAGCTGAAAAACCACACCACTAAAGAGTGTGGAATAATCAGGCGAGAAAGTGCTCAACATAGTTTTGCACATTTCTCTTCTCAATTTCCTTGTGCATATCAAAATCAAGAGCTTTCCGAAGCAACGCTGCAGAAAGGAAAAGGAAACGAACATTTTTTTATTGAAACTATATATATATATATATATAGATATATATGTATTTTTTTTTGATTTTCTCCTTCTTCTTGTTGCAGCTGCTCGCCCAAGATGTCTGACGAATGTGTGGCGGCGGCGGAGCAGCGTCGTCGTTCAGCTTCATCATCGCCATCGCCATCGGCGAGTGCCTCAGCCTCTACATCGGGTCGGGCCACGCCCGTTGCAACACTGGGTGTGGGTGCCACACAGACGCTCTACTACACACATGCACACAACTACTTTCTGCGGCCGCAAGATGGCGCCAGTTACCTGCACACATTCCCAGCGGCTGCCGCTCAACATGCCTCACACTATTACCAGCAGCAGCATCAGCATCATCATCAGTTTCAACTGCAACATCAACATTCACACCAGCATCAGCAGTTGCAGCAGCCGCCTTCATTGCCGATACATCTGCCCGGTCGTCTATCTGGCTCTGGTTCCGGTTCCGGCTCTGGTTCGGCGTCTGGTTCCGGATCGGGTGCACAATCGCTGCATGCCTCGCCGTTACTCGCGAAGCGTGCCACATCATTCAGCGGCCAAATGCCGTTGACACGTGCCGCCCAATTGCATGAGGCCCGCCTGGTGGCCGCCTCAACTCCAAATAGTCCACGTCTAATGCCTCGGCGCGTGCCACGCCCACCACCCATACCAGCCAAGCCGTCAAAGGAGTTGCACAATCCAGAGAAAGCCACAGCAGCTGTAGCTTCACAAACGCAATCGCAGTCGCAATCGCAGTCGCAGTCGCCTCTCAATCCCGTCTTGGCCGCCTTGGATGCCCCCGATGCACCGTGGCCACATTTCTCGATGCTCACCGAGCACCTCGACGTGCATCAGCTGAACAACTATGGCCAGGCACTGCCAGAGGTGAGTCTACAACTTCATCGGGCTATAGATAGTTTAAGATAATGATTTCTTTGCTGACAGATCAACTGGCAGGAGCGTTGCCTGGAACTGCAATTGGAGCTGCATCGTTCCAAGAATCAGGCAGGTCGTATACGCGATATGCTGCGCGATAAGGTGAGTCAGTAGCTGATGCTTAATCGGAACTTGAACCTTTACCATTGAATTGACTCCCCACATCTTAAGCCGGTTCGCTTTATTCAGCGAAATCAAGCTCTTTGTATCTTTTATATTTATGTGCTTAACTCTAAAGTATCTAACATAAGGGTGAGAGCAGAGTACGCTCCTATTGATCGGAGTCTCAACTCTCCCATTGCGTTAAAGGAAGTGGAACCAGTTTGTTTTTGTGCCTAAGATGTGAAGTCAACCTGATTCCCCACTTTGAATGGACTTATTGCCGTCATTTGCTTCAAAAAAAGCCAACAGTTCACAAGCGATTTTCAAGACAAGTTCTTTAAAAGTTTTTTTTTTGCGTAGTTCATAAAATGAACCACTAAGAAACGCCTTGTGAACGCAAATTTGAATCGGTTCATGCTGAAACTTTATGAGATACTAAAATTATTTAAGAACTATATGAATTATTTAAGAACGTACGCAAGCCGTGATGAAGCTGTTTTAGGTTTAGTGAACCAGTTCGGTTCAGTTGATAAGGGAACCAATGGGACATGTTGTGGTTTTCTACTGTCTGGATGACGCTTTGGGACTTGTTGATTAGCGTAAATGAGTTAATAAGTGAGAATAAAGATGAGAAAAAAATACAACAAACTGACGCACAGACACATTAATTACACACACTATACACACACAAACACACACATACACACACATACACACACATTCACACACATAGAGAGAAAGAGAGAGACTAATGTACATCTTGTGCTTAATGATGATTTATGGGGCCCATGGTTAAAACATTTTTGCGACGGCCCCCTTACAATTATCCGACCAAAAAGTATTCTATTTGCGACGAGACAGCACCCGGAAGTGCTATACCCGCAGTCCGCCCCCTTCTTCGTCTCTTCACGGCAACTTACGGTTAATTTGTAGCGGAAATAGTGCACATGTCTGTTGACATTCTCTATGAGTCCAAAATAATCACATATTTCTCTCTCTGTGTGTGTGTGAGTGTGTGTGTGTGTGCGTGTGTTTGTGTGAGTCCTTTTATGATTAGGCTAATTAAGTCATTAGGCATTTGGCCAAAACATCATCAGTCCTCAAATCCACTCGCTCCACCCTCTTCCCTACCCCTCACCAGGTCTGCTTCTTGTCATTCGCTAATGCCAGAAGCTTCGTTGGCCCACGGCATTGTCATTAGGCTTATTGGCAGCGCCATCTAGCGGCATATTAATGCAAAAAACTATATGAATTATTAAAATGTGACACTATTGAGAGAACACACACACACACACATACTTGCATGCATGCATGCACGTGTGTGTGTGTGTGTGTGTTCGAGTATTGCTTTCATCTCACTCACTTCACACGCTACACATTGTATAGTCATGAGTCATGACATAAATTAATTACACTTCAATGATTTTTGCTGCATGAATAATGCATGAGTTGCGACGCCACAGCGAAACCTAGTTGTCCTGCACATCCTGATCTCCTCTGCGCCAGTCGCACTGCATCATAATCATCAAATAATTTGTTAAATATGCGCACAGAATGTAATTCAAAATTTGATAGTTTGCAATTTCTAATTATTTGTTTGAATTTCTCTTGATTATCTATCAATTTTTGCTAGTTCAGTTATAAGAGCTTTGTGCTCTGAAATATTTATTTAAATTATTTATTAAAATTATTTATTTATAGAAATATTTATTTAAATTAGTTGCTGAGATCGACGCGTTCTAGCGACTCGGCTATTGATACTGATCAAGAATACCCTATAGAGGCTATAACAAATTCCACAATGTTCATGGAATATTCTGCTACATTCGGCAACGATTCTATCTCAACAAAGAAATCTTTTTACTTAACAAAGTAAAATAATTAATTTAAAAGAGCTTGACAACTTAAGCTATAATTAAATTGAAGTGCATTTTATCCACAGAACTTACTTCATTAACATTTTTTGGCTTTTAACCATGAAATATGAGTCTTTAAACTTACATTTGTCATATGAGGTGTTCGGCTTACAGACCGAGCAGTGATTGTACATCAGCATCTCAGTGCTTATGGGATTGCCCAGTATGTCCAGTGCAGTTGGTAGCATTGCCTCATCGGCACCGAGTGCAACAGTTGAAACAGGCAGCCCAATATTTGAGGATAGCCCATAATGATCTCTTGCGGCTGCACAGTTGTAAGAACTTCATGATGTTGGTCGAGATTTGAGCGTCAAGGAATTCTCTTTGATGCGTTCAGTGCAAGTGCTCGACGAGTGGCGCAAGTACCTCAGTAAAATTAATATTTGTGCAGGATGTTTTTTAATTTTTTTAGACTCTGAACTAAAAGTTCACAGTCTATTAGGTTTGACGGAAGCGAAATGTGCGTAACAGGCAGAAGGAGGCGTGGCAGACCCTATAAAGTATATATATTCTTGATCAGCATCAACAGCCGAGACGATATAGCCATGTCCGTCTGTCCGACTGTCCGTCTGTCCGTCTGTCCGTCTGTATGAACACCTAGATCTCAGAGACTATAAGAGCTAGAGTAACCAAATTTAGTGACAACACGTGTATTGTTTGCAGGCAGATCAAGTTTGTTTTAGATTTTTGCCACGCTCCCTTCCGCCCCCGCAAATCGAAAAAAACGTATTACTGAAGCTACCGACTTTAGATTTAATTCAGATTTGGCACATATGGAGGATGTCCTATTTCGGACGTTTTCTGAAAATTTCAGCACGATCGGTTCATAAACATAGAAGATATTAAGGAATGAATGATCAGCAGGTTCATGGCACCTCTGCGGCCAAAATTGCTTTAGTTAGAACAACAACAACAAGAAACGCCGCAAAGGCGCGAGTTCGAATCCCACTGCTGACAATTCCAAAATACATTTTTTAATAACTATAAATTAATTACTTTTATTTTATATATACATATAATATTAATTTTGCCATATTTGTCAGAAAATGTTGAGAATTCAAGAGAAAGCAATAACCAAATTTCGTTAGAAATTCGTATATATATATATATATGACAAATGCAAAAACTCTTGCTGTAGTTCAGAGTCTCCCACAGTCGTACCCCGACTGTAGCTTCCTGACTTGTTTTTTTTTTAACTTTTACTTGGTCCATATTATATTAATTTTTTTTTAAATAAGTAGTTGGTATTGAAATTAGATTAACAATATATTTGATGAATTATGAAATGTTTAAATAATGAAAAATTTAGTAGAAAATTTTCTTCAACGAAAGTTGATATTTGTGCAAAACAAAGGTAAGGCGAAAAAATTCATGGAACTAAATAATACGGAAATATAAAACAACTTATATTGGAAAATTAATAAGATATTGAATCTCCTTTCGTTGGGCAACCAATTGTAATCGTCGGTCATCGAATTCGCTTAGTTTTGAAGAGTGCTTAATTCAATGGCTGCCCACTTCTTTACAATTGCTTCCCTTAAGTCCTTTAAGGAATCAAATTGCCTTCCACCTTCAAAAATTTTGTGCAGTAAGGATGCTCTAGAGATCCTTAATTGGATTCAAGTGTGGACTTATTGCTGGCCCCTCCAATAAGGCAATATTTTTAGACTCCAGAAATGACTTCGTATATCTTGATGCATGTATAGCAGCATTATCCTGTTGAAAAATCCAGTCTTCACCATGGAGCTCTTCTGCAAATGATATAGGTTCACTTTCAAGGACATCATTATGCATTTGAGAATCAATCCGTCCTGGTACAAAGCAAATAGGAGTCTTTCCAAATGAGCTAAAAGCTGCCCATACCATGAGAGAGCCACCTCCATGGTTCCTCTTATAGCAAGTCTGCCAAGGCTGCCTTGGGTCACGCCAATTCTTATGATTTCCACCTGGACCGTCCAAATTAAACTTCTTCTCATCGCTAAAGATGA
>JAWNLW010000081.1:0-17310 GCA_035042075.1 Drosophila macrospina | reverse complement strand
CGCTTTTCTCATAGCTTTTAATTCTTATTACTTACCCTCGTGATTTTGGAAAGAAAACAAAACAAAAAAGATTTTAAAACCTTAGGGGGGCGGCCGAATTTTAGCGATTTAACGGTGTTTCTTCATATTCTAAGACTCTTATCTTTAGTAAAGGCTTCAATAGATCTCACTTATTTTAGTAATTTTGGGAAGAATAACTTTAATCCTTTTATGATATGAAGATAAATGAATACGATATTATTGAATTTAATTATGGTTTTGATTCTTTTCAAAAAGATGTGGAAATATCAAATATTGTATTAGATATTATCAAAGATATTGATGTTTATTTATTTGAATTTAACCCCATAAAAGGGATAACTTTGATAGAGGATTATAGCAGTAGTTATAAATATAAGAAAGATTTTAATAAAAATACATACTTATATACAACAGAACCTTTAAGACTAACGGAAGAAATAGTGTCTGAAATTGTTAGAGATGGATCAGGATCATTTGAATTGGGTAGGTTAGCCATTGTTTTATCTGAACTAAATGAGGAAACAGCATCATACTTAATGGTTCTTTGGAAGGATGAGCGTCCGTTGGCAGGTTTAAAGATGATACGGCTTGACTATGATGGTCTTTGTTTACTTTTTATAATATGAAAGAAAATAAAGTACTTCAAGAAATAATAGCTAAACATAATTAAATGGTTAGCTATTATGAGTTTATACCCACCAATTATTGTGTTCTATGCCATTTAATTTAACAATCTCTGGAGATAATACCAATATTGTTTGTAATCCTTTTCCGATAGTAATTGTACGGCTTAAGTTGATACATCTTGCATTAAAAAATTATACATTTAAAACAGTTCCTGAATTACCTGTAGTAAAATAAATTCTTCCGTCTTTAAATTTGTTCTCATCGATATTCCAAGAATAGAAATATTCAGGCATTGATTCTGTTAATGTTAGAACTAATCGACCCCCATGAGATTCACACTGAGGTTGTCCTTTATGATCTACTTCTTGAGAAAAACCAATCTTAAATTGGTCTACTTCGTATTCGATATTATCTACAACAAAAAAAACATTAAGATGTCCGTCTATCAACGGCAGATTTGGTATTAGTGATTTTGCTTTGTCTATTAGTTTACTCATCTTTTTTTAGGTGTTTAACCAAGAATTATTTAATGTTATATTTCCTATTTTGATTACTTCAGCACTCAATGATAACTCGCAATTGGTATATCTAGTTCCTGTCTTTATATAGGTAATATCAATATCAATACATGCAGCTCTTTCAAAATTAATTCGTTCTAGAACTATTCCTTCTGAATTACAAAATATAATAGATCCATCTTTATAAGATCTAGGGTTAATTCCCCACTCTATAAGTTCGTTTGAGGGAACTCCCATTATGGAAATATCAAATGTCCCCCCATTGGATTTACTTTGGACTTGTCCTTTATAATCAATTTCTCTCTGTAGAGAATAATTACATTTGCTTAATTCATATCCATGCTCTATTAAAAATGGAATATTTACCCCACTTTTAGATAGTTCCCCTAATAACAAATATTTAATAATTAAAAAAATGGAGAGTAATAATATTATCACACAAGAGCAATTCGAGATATTAATGTATAGTGATATACCTTATGAGGGTTTCGTTATAGGAATAGGATATGTATTACCTGAGGTGACAATTGTTCCCAATCCGATTAATGAATATTATAAAACCGAGGATGTTGCTCAAAATAGCAACTATAATATTTTCATATTTCAAGAGAACGTAGAAAAAATAAACAGAATATTTAATCCATTAGCTAAAGGAATGCATTTTGGATTAAATCAACGCTACCAATTAATGCCGGAAAAATGGATGAAGGGTTCTACTACGGTTGCCGGTATAATAGATCGTAATGCAGGGAAAATAAAAAATGGAAAACCAGCTGGAGCATGGCTTTTTAGGGTAGATGGACCACATGGAAATCCCGATTATCCACATTTTAATATTAACAAAAAACTTACAGGACTTGAAGATCCACACACTCGAATAAGTGCAAAAACGTTGAATGCTTTTTCAAAAGTAGGAAAAACATTTACTGTTGTTGGCAAGGTTGCTAAACCTGTAGCTATTGTGACTGATGTAATTGATATAACAGGGGCGTATTCGAAAGATAATGGAACTATAGGGAAAAATACAGTTGTTACAACCTCTAAAGTAGCAGGAGGATGGACGGGTGCACAGCTAGGAACCTCATTAGGGGCATCAATAGGAACATGCTTTGCACCAGGAGTGGGTACTGCTATTGGCGGTTTTATAGGTGCTTTTGGTGGTTCATGGTTAGCCGAGGAATCAGCGACCATTATTTATGATAAGGCTAGTCAATAAGATATTTAGGACAAATAGTTGTTCTAATTCAATTATTAGATATAAATTAAAAGGGATCATGAAATTTGGAAATACTAGGGAAACATATTCTTGCACTATTCCTATAGATTTCAATTAGAAAACAAACCTAAATTTAATCCGAATCCTCCGTTTACAGTTTTTGTAATAGTTGAATTAGAAATATATCTATTAAAATCAGCATAAGTGAAATAAGTTGCTTCTCCTGTATTATTTTTCCAAGCTCTGACATAATTAGGGTAATCTCTTGATAGTTTAGCAATATCAATAACTTGATTCCCTATATTCTTTGTGTCCTCTAGAGGGTATTCTTCATTCTTTAGTGAATATCCTAGCAAGTCTCGGTGTGATATGCTAGCGTATCTTAATGTATTTTTATTTTTTAATTTAAAAGATGATTCCTCCCAAGATACTTCTCTTTCTTTTAGGGTTATTATTTCATTGTCAGAAGAGGAAATAGTATCTTTTCCATCTTGTTCATAATCACAAGAATAAGTTACGAATAGAGACGTTAAAATTAATAAAATAAATTTTTTCATATTTTTTTCAGGGTTAAAGTGGATTCATATTTGGTATTTGGCTCTCTTTTTAAGATTAAATTGTCATTAGATGATTCCATTACCCACCAATCTCCAAGTATAATATTCTGTACGCCTCCGAAAATTGTAATTATTTTTCCGTTTATCTCATATTCTATTGTTGTTTGTTTTGAATATCCATCATCTTCGATTTTATTTTCACAGATATAACGACCTCTATTTTGAGTTTCAAATAAAATAGTAATGTTACACTCTTGAGTTGAATCTTCTTCAGCATATACAAGACTTCCATTCCATTGTGTCTGATATAATTTAGCAGAATCCAACGAATCATCATCACTACAACTGGTTAAATTAGACAGTGCAAAAAGAACTAGACCTATATAAAATATATAGTTGTAATTAGGCTTCATATTTTTTATTTTTTGTGAGTATATTATGTACCTGCATTAACTATTACTACAAATATCATTATATCAAATACTGAGAAAAATATTTTAATAAATAGACTAAACCTCGAGTCTTCTATTAATAAAGAATGTGTTGATAGGTCTTCTGACTTGCCCTATCTTTGAATATCCTTCCCATTCGTTATTGAACAGTGGAGTGAGTATTATCCAAAGACTTTTATAGAGTTTACAGCAGCGGGTCTGTTCAGGATTTTCACCTGATTCTCTTTAATTTGCAAATGGATCTATTTGCAAAAATCAACGTAATTATATATGCAAATATATAATAAAATAAACAAATAAAACTATAATATATAATGTAAGGTGTTTTTATTGTTAATAGAATACAAGTTGTATTTTTAATATACCAATAAAATTAATTTATCATCTTTTTTATAGCTCCAATAATATAGCCTTGTGGATTAGATGATGTTCTTATTTTTCCTTTTAAAGAAGCAAGAAGACTAATAATATCGATTTGCTGATGAGCAGATTTGCGATACTGCTCATATTAAAATAATGTTCATGTATTAATCAATCAGTCAAATGAACCAACAACTAATAAAATAATTGTTCTTTTTCTTAAAATCCATTAAATCCACAGAATCCATAGATAGGCAGCAAGATGTGTTTTTTGTCCCAACAAAAAACGTATAAAAAACAGCATAACGCTGTTATTTATTTATTCAGACATATAGATTAGTGTATCTTGATTCTGTATTATTTATAATAGCAATTTAACTTAAAAGAGAAACATTTTATTTTTATTGCTCAATCTATTTAAAAATATACGATTGATATTCTAAGTTACAGGTCTGTATTTACATCTATTTTTCCGAATGTTTTCTGTTGGTATCGTATTCTCAAAAGTTCTTTTTGAGCTTTTTCTTTGTATTCAGCTAATTCTGCATTTTCTTTTCGGAGATCTTCTATTAATTGATCTTTATAAGATAGCCTGTTAACCAATTGCTCTTTCTCTTGGAATGATGCTATTTGTTTAACCGAGTTTTCATTGATAGCTTGCAGTATGTTTACCAATGCTGATGCTTCATTGTTTTTATTTTCCAAAGCAGATAGAGACAGCTCTAAATTTTGAGTTATTTTTTCTAGAGGGGATAGATCGAAAGCCTCACTTCTTATATCAAAACCTGTTCGTTGAAAATAGTCGATAGCTAATTCGACAAAGTCTTTCCTTGTCATTGCAAACTCTTTTATGTATTGATCTATTTTTAATGCGTATTCTTGGTTTATTGCAATAGTCGTTAATGGATTCTTTCTTTTCTGTATACTGTTCATGAGTGATTTATTTTGCAATAATTGCTATATTATGCTATAATGTGAATATCATTGATTGTTTACTATTTTATATATCAATATATTATATAAATATATAAAAATATAGCACAAGATAGATTGTTTTTTATTAATTGCTTCTATTGATGCTTTAATTATATTTTTATTATCTACCAAATAGATATTTATATTTAATATTGTAATATTCTTAAATATATACTTATATGAAAATCAAATTCACACTTGTTTCAGTTTTCTTTCTGTCTAGCATTACAGTTATTTTATCTAGAGGCGGAGATATAGGTTCGGGTAAAGGAGGTTCAACAGGAGGTATGGATATTTCTCAAAGATCGACTTTCGCATCCAATCCATCTATCGAAGTTCATATTTTAGATTTAAACACAGGAGTAGAAATAGATGCCGTACCACTTGATGAATTAGATAATGTAACAAAAAATCTTGCAGTTGGCAAATATCTATTAATCTATAGCTATGCAAACGGAAGTGTTATTCAAGAAGTCTTTTTTCTAAAAGAATAAATAATATGCACTTAAATCCTAATACAACTTTACATCTTATTTTTCCTTTATTCTTTCTATTTTCCTGTACACAAAAGCACGATAGTTTTGTACAACAGCAAATAGAAAGAGCGATCTATTTAGGCGAAGAACAGCCTGAGCAAGCTTTATCGATCTTAGATTCGATACAAAACCCCTCGGAGTTGAGCCAAACAAACTATATGCTCTATCAAATAGCCGATGTAAGAGCCAATAGAAATGCCAACAATTTGATAAGGGAAGATCAGCTTAAGTCAATAACAAAAGCCGCAACGTTTTTTGAAGAGAAAAGAGATACTAAAAATGCTTTTTTCGCCAATTATTATGCAGCTAGAGCATATAAGAATCAATATAGCTTACAATCAAATACGGAGCAGGAGCTAAGACATTACCTTAAAGCTTATTCTTATGCTCAAGTAATGAATGATTCTTTGAATATGGGTAAGACCTTGTACAATATAGGTTTGATGTATTACGATCAAAATGTAACCGACTCTATGAATATTTATCTTGAGAGAGCAAATACATTATTTAATAATTATCCGAAAAAACAGGTGCAGTCTTACAGAATGCTGGCTCTTAGTTACTATCTAAAAAATGATTATAAGAATGCATTGTTATATCTTGATAAAGGTAATCCTTTATTGAAGAATAAAGAAAACATTAAATTTGCATATGCTTATAATACCTTGTATGGTATTATCTATCAAGATAACATGCAATACGATAAAGCGATCTATTATTTGAGTAAAAATATGACTGGTAGTATACCTGAAAAAGAGAGAGTAAGGGTAACCCTTAATTTAATTGAAATATATACAGCCAGTCAAAACTTAGATTCGGCAAATTATTATTTAGAGAAAGTCAGAACAAAACTGAGTAATATACAAGACGACAAGTTATTATTGTTCGGATATATGGTATTACAAAACTATTATTTAGAGAAAGGTAATACTATTATAGCTAAAAAATATGCGACCTTGTTTAAGAATATTCAGGGTATTGTCAATGAGCAGAATGAAGCTGAAACATTATTTCGAGTTGATAAAGAAGTGAAAATACAACAGCTGGAGAAAGCTCAAGAACAATACCCTAAAACGGTGTATCTTGTTATATTATCGATAATCATTATCATAAGTATTCTATTCGTTATTTTAAAACAAATAAAAAGAAATAGAAATAAATTAATGAAGCAACAAGAAATAGTTATAGGAGATCTTAAGAGCATAAATAAAGAACCTTAACCCCTTAGACTATCTAGCATTTCAATTGTGTTTAGACAAGTATCTATGTATGTTATTTTTTCGCAAGTTCGGATAAATATTTTGAGATCCCCGATCTCGTTGCTGCCTGGCTGATTCTTTTTTAGTTTTTCCTTTATTGTTTGACATAGTCAATAATCTTCTCTATTTAAAGCCCCAAGAAACTTTAAAACAAGATTTGCATTCGCTATATTTTCATCTATTATGAGTGTCATCGTTTAATTTATTATTTTCTTTAAAGCTCCAATGATATACCCTTGAGGGTTGTTTGAAGTTCTAACCTTTCCTTTGATAGCAGCTAAAAAACTGATTAAATCGAGTTGTTCGTGTGCCTGTTTGAATAAATCTAGATTGTTCTTTATACCGTCTTTAGTAAAATCAAAATTATGAATGAGGTAATCGGTAACCTCTTTTGGTAAGTCCCACGATAGAGATACTTTTTTATGGAGTTCGTGTTTTTCAAGATCGCTGTCTCTAAATTGAGGTTGATATTTTGGGTAAAATGTGACCGAAGTAAATTTACGACCTGTTTTATTCATTTCATAGCTAAAGGTATAAGGACTGCATTTGTCTAATTCGCGTTTAGAAATATCTAAGACTTTTTTCTTAAAATCATTAACACGTTCGTACTTCTCTGATATTTGGAACATTTCTTTTAGCTGGTCTATGGAGTAGCACAAAGGTGTTTTTTGACCGCTCATTAGTTCATAGAAACGCATAGCGTATACACTTTCAAACTGCATGGCAACTTTAAGTTCATATTTGCGATAACCTTTTGAGAAATTTAAGATTGCTTCAAAAACTTCTGGTTGGATCTCAAATTGAGCGATTCCTGAAATGTCAAAATTAGGTTTTTCGATAATCCCTATTAATTTCCATTTACCTCCATTTTCATATTCAAATGTCTTGTTTCTGAGTCGCCTTAGAGCCTCTTTTACTCTAGTATAGTTTTCATCTTTTTCTCCTGAAAGAAATGCTTTGATAGGCATTGTTATAATTCTGTCATTGTATAATGTTTTTTGTATAGAAAAACCTTCTTCTAGTTTTTTACCATTTAGAGTATGCTGTACCATTTCTACCAGTCTGTAGATTATACGCTTTTCATAGACAGAATAATCATATTTTGCGGTAGTGATTATATAAGATTGTATAACATCTTTATTTTTAAAAACTTTATTTTCCATCGTAGCACATTAAAAACGACCTCATGAATGTTAAACAAAAATATATATAAAAAACGACTCTCGCAATTTAGAGTCGTCGAACCCATTCAAAAAGTCGTTTTTTCTTTAATGAAATCCATTCAAAAAGTCGTTTTACCCATTCAAAAAGTCGTTTTATAGGTTTTTTGTTTTACTTGAGATTCTTTATTTATAGGGCATGCGACAACTTCCTTTTAAAATTGATAAGCATATAATAAGTATTGTTTAATAATACAAACACTAAAATCTATTATTTAGGACTTATTTATGCGAGCAAAAGCATTCAAAATTGTCGCTTTTCTCTTTGTTTTTACTTGTTATGAATTACCCTCGTGATTTTGGAAAGAAAACAAAACAAATTACATCTTGTAAAACAAAGGGTGCGTTCTGGTATTATATAACAGTATTTTTTTATCTAGATCATCTCATTCACCGTCAGCTAAGCTGTTAGCTTCTGATTTTGGAATGGTGATTATTCCCCCTTTACTACACTTGAAAGTAGATGAGATAGTTAACTCTTTCATCTCGTCTATTGAATCTAAACTGGTTGTTTGTTCCCATTTTGTAGGTTGGGAACGCATGTAGGCTGATACCATACACATCTACAGTTTCCAAAAGAAAGAATGTTAGTATTTCTATGATTAGTCTAGAATTTGAAATTTACCTACAACATATTTTGCATTTGGATTATATTTTTTAGGATCTATGCCTAGTTTCTTTGCCATATCGCTACCTATTGTATATTCAAACTTATCATACAGATCATTCTCTCCTTTAATCTCTATACTTAGAAAGGATCTAATTAATGAGAGGTCTTTTTTATATATTTCTATTTCTATTTTAGATTCAATAGAAAAATTTTGAGTATGATGATATTCTTTTGCTTTTTTACTGAATTTTTCTTTTAATAACAAGTTGTCTAACTTTTCTTTATCAAGAGTTATCCACCCATCCAAGATGATGTGTGTTTCTGTATTTTTCAAACATTTATAATGTGTCTTGAGAGGAATATCCATAGGGATAAACAACCAATCTAAACTATCAAAAATATCATCTTCTTTAATGTTTGCAAACTCTAGTGCAAAAAAAGGCAAATACATTGAGTATGACAATGAATAATACTCGAAACCTAAGTCTGAGTGAAATAATAATCTTTCGAGTACTAAGAAATAAGCTTGAAGCTCTGGTTTATTGTGCTTATCTCTATATCTTTTCCATATAGATTCGAGGTTATTTTTAGATTTGATATTAGATTTTTTCTCATCGCTAACAATCCACTTGAAAGGTGTTAAGATTAATGGATCTTTCATGCCTTTTTGTTCAAATGATTTAAATCTGAAAAGATATTCAACCTCATTCGATTCAGGTTGTTTTATAGTCGATAAATCAAAGAATCCTGTGCAAATAACAACAGGCATCTTTTTCTTTTTGTATTCCGAGATTTTTTCTAACGTAAAGTAATATTGTTTATCCATGTGGAGAATTTCAATTTTTTAAGCAAACGAACCATTTGAGTTTATCTCATAGTTATCTCTATTAAATGTCTCGATATATCCTTGCTCCGCATCTTTTTCTAGCGAATGAATATATTTATCACTCATATGATTGTTTTTTTGTATTTGGTCTTTCATTTCTTTTTGTTTTTCTTTATCACCCCACAGATAATATAATTTATATAGTAGGACGTTTTCACCTCCAAAAAGAGGTCCTTCTCCACTACCATAATTATTCAACACATATTTGTATCTGTCAATTAGCCTTATCATTTTGTCATATTCTTTTAGTTTAAGATAAGATGCCTGAGCTAAAGGGTAGAAACGCATCAACCAAGGGTCTTTTTTTCTAAACTCTTCTTTAGTAAAACCGAAAATATTTTGTCTTTTAAAAACTATTTCAGATTGTTCTATTACCTTCTCGTAGTTTTCTTGTTTCCAATACAAGTCAACTAAAGAATCTCGAGCTGCTATAAAATCAGGGTCTATATCTAGAGCATTCAGATACATCTGTTCAGCACTAGCATATTCTTTTTTATTCTCATAAACTTTAGCTTTCAACTCATAAGCATTTTTATAAGTAGGATCTATTGCTAAAGCTTCGTCTAAATATTGTAGAGCAAGATCATTTTCGCCAGCTTCTAAATAAGTACCGCCCAATAGGTAAAAATATTTAGTTTCGGGATATGCTTCTACTATTTGGTGTAACAAGGCTATAGCATCTGCATATTGTCCATAGTAACGGTATTGCTTTGCCTCCGATAGTTTTAGTTTTAGTTCATTTTTTTCATATCGTTCATTTCTAATGATATCCCATGTTTCCTGCAGGACGAAATCCGTGTGTAGATTCATAACCAAGTATCAACGAAGTTTCAAGTGCTCTAGCCACACCTTTATCATACTGATATAAATACCATTCTGTAGGAGCCATTCTTCTTGTTCTTAAGCATTGTAATACATGCCTATCTCGAGTATTATATATTGTTCTTTCAGGATATCTTTCCGAAGATAAATATCTTCCGTAAACTGACTTAAATGTTGTTGTACCAAAGCGATAAATATCCCCTAAAGGAAGATCGATAAAATTACCTATTATTCCTCTATTAGCGGAATAATTTATAAATTGACCACTCTTTGTTATATGAACGTCGTATACATTGTGATTTCCTTTAATTAACTCTTTTGTTAATGCTATTGTTGCTAGCAAAGCCAAAACCTGGTTTAATACTCTAGGGTCAATTTTTTGTAAACCATTTGGAGGAAGTGGTAGCGCTACTGTTTCCTCTCCATCCCACGTTTTTTCTAAAGAGGGAGTTCTCACATAATCGATTATAGCCTCAATCGCTTTATAAATAATCCAAGCAACTAATACTATAACGCACGCTATAACAAGACATATAATTATTTCAGCTATAAAAGATAAAATTCCAGCTCCAATTGCTAATGCCATATTCTTTATTTTTAAAATTGTCCTGAAATTAAACAACTTATTACGCCACCTTTTGGACAAATAAGTTTAGATGTATCTAAGAGAGGTTTCATACCTGATATGGTTATTTTAGGAACAGTATTGATCCAATTCATTTTCACACCTGATACTATGCATATTTTGCTTATGGCACAAAGACCAAAGGAACTAAAATTTCTACCACCTAAATTATCTAAGTGAGTTGCAAATACTCCATCTCTATTTTTTATTTTAGGATTAGAGGTTACTTTTAATATCGATGGTAATACCCCACACGAACACATGAGTATTGCATTATTTTTCATATATTCCATAATCATTTTATTTTAATTGGACTTCATCGCTCCCCGATATAACCACAGTTGCACTACTTTTTATGTTGTAATTTCCACTAGATTTATGAGAAGATTCACTAGATTCTGTATTGATATTATTACTTACATTAGTATTATAGTTGCCGTCTATTTTTTCATCTATATTTTCTGATATATTAAGATTTCTGTTTTTAGCATTCTGAGTATATGTTTCCGTAACATTGGTTGTTATATTTTTACTTACATTGTAAGTAATGTCTTCTTCAATATTTACAATCATATTTTTACCATTAATTGTTATGTTCTCAGGAGCTGTTATTGAAATATTTTTTTTACCATCCATAACAACAATATTACCACTGGGATCGGTTAAAGTTATACTGCCTACACTGTCGTCAAAAGTTATATTACATCCACTCCGCGTTATAATGCTTTTTATAGTATTATCTTGACTACCACCTTTGCCATTTTGACCATGATAGAGTGACCCCATAACATAAGGACGATTGGGATCTCCCTGTTCGAAGCCAACCATTACCTGATCTCCTTTTTCGGGAATAAAGACCATTCCTCGGTTTTTTGATTTATCATCTGCCAGTCCTGCATTTGGAGTAAGCACTCTAAGCCAAGCATAACTCCCCGAGCTTGAAAAATCAAAACTGACTTGTACCCTTCCTTGATTCAAAGGATCCTCATTACTCTTTATAATACCCATCACAGAGTCCGCTGTGAGTGTTTTTGGCTCTTTTGAGGGCATTGCATCCACCGATGCGGAAACAGCCTCAAATTCGCAGCTATATCGATTGTTCTCGTCTAGTCTATGTACTGACTTTATGATACGATAGTTTCCGATATTATTTGTATCGGATAAAGTATCGGGTATACTGATGTTGATTACCTGTCCGATATATGTTTTATGGGTTTTGGATTTGCCTTTGATGGTAATACTTTGTGCTGCATTACGTATTTTATCTCTTTTGAGCATTTCCGCTATTTCGGAATTCGTGTAGATAGGTGTATCTACATAGCTTTTAGACTTATCCTGAAGGGTCATGGCATAATGTGACATTTCTTCAGCTTTATCCAAATAGTCGTTCGAATTATCTATCTTTTCAGGCGATTCCTTTTCGATGATTGAATCGTTTTCAGATACATACTGATACCTCTCAAAATTATTGGGTGTCATCTTAGAGCAAAACTCCAAATCGGTAATTTCGCGATCGTATGTTAAATTAACGGTCTTCAAGTCGGGATAATACCCAAACAGCAATTCATGACCACTGTAAAAGAAATTCTCTCTGTACAAATAAGCCAACCGTTTCATGAAATCCCAATCAGTTTCGTTATACTGCATCAAGAAGTCGATCTTATTTTTGTATACGGGTTCTGATCCGAATTTAATATAATCCGAGTAAGCTCTTTCAGCAATCTTGCTTGTTATCTGGTAGAGTGATCGGTTCGAGTAAATATCCATTCGCTTACCTTTCTCGAGCATAATGGTAGGACTTGATCCATTAATCACTAAATAGCCTTTTTTACCCTCTTTTCCTGTTTGTTTGACTCCTGTAACCACTCCTTTAAAGAGGTAACTCTCACCACTGCCTGCATCCCTGTAATTAAAGTGTATGTAGACCAATCTACCGATCAGTTCGATGTGTTTGATCGGATCACTCAAAAAGTTGTCTCCGTACATATCGTAGTCGAGTGTAATTTCAAAATGATGATGTTCTGCATATTCTTGAGTTAAAACCAAATGGATTGGATTTACTTTTTGCTTTGCTATGGTAACGCTTGCAGTTACCGGGTTCAAATAGATGTTCATATATTTAGGATTTCGGAGGTTTATCTAAAACAAACTTAAATAGAATAGTTAAAAAAAGATGGTTAGGGCGGAAAAATCTATTATCTCCATGCCGTTTTTTAGTTATCCGTATGAAATTAGAACTTATTTTTATCTGATGTGTACTTATTGATTTTTCAAATCAAGTTTTATGGGGTATTATCAATCCCCCTATACCCCCTTTTTCGAGTAAAAAAATGACTTTTCTTTCGTATCGATAGATCGAAAGAAAAAGAAACAAGAGGAGATCGCGGAACATTTAAGCTCCATGATCTAACTGCTTGGTGTTTAGTGTTTTAATTTTTAAAATATATTATATTTGTTTTTTTAGTTTGTTATATTTATATTTGTAATAACATAAGTATCTAATTATAAAGTTAATACTAAATATAAATATAATTAGGTACATAATTATATTTTAAAATTATGATTAAATATAAAACAATTTCTATATCTGTAGATGAACATCAAAAATTAGTCGATTTGCAGAAAAAATATAAATATTCTACTCTTACAAAATTCATTTCAGCTATCATAGATTTTTTTGAAAAGACTAAAATTGACCCCAATAATCAAGAAGATTTATTTGTACTTATAAATAAAATATTTGAACAGAATACTAAAATGTCTAAATGGATGGGTGCTTTAAAAAGAGATTACTTTTTACCTATATCTATCGATACTACTCATATTAAAAACAATGTTCATGTATTAATCAATCAGTCAAATGAAAATCATGACGTATCAATTGAAAATGAGATAGAAAAAGCAATTCAAAAATACAAGTCAGAGCAACGGTTAATTCAAGACGATGAACGAAGTAAATCATTAATGGCAATAGGTTATATTCAAGAAAAACTTACTAATATGAACGATCTTATTAAAACTGAAAAAGGTCTTTTGGGGAGTAAACTATATGTCGATATAGAGAGTATAGAAAAACTAAAAACAGATATTAGGAATCTATTGAAGCAAATTTATTAATACCATTGCTAACAAACATAGAAATGCTAAAACCGTCAGATTAAGTCTTGCCTATCACATGAAAAAAATTGAAACCTTATTTTCACAACTTTGTGATCAATTTATGATTCGTGAAAATTATGCTAAATCATTTGAAGGTTTCAAAAACAGAGTCTTATATTAAATAATAGCTTTAACTCTAATACAATTCATAAAAAAATTGAACAACAAGAATATTAACAACTTAAAAACCGAAATTGATTATATGCACTATAGGGATTCCTTATCAGTAACCAAAAAAATAATAAAAAATAATAAAAAATAATAAAATAACCATAAAATCATAATAAATGATATATATTATGAATAGTGATTCGTATTTTTGCAGGAAAAAAATGAGAAAATTTATTCTATTTCTATCTAGTTTATTGTTTTTTATCACGGCTTATCCTCAAGTTGGAATAAATACATCTGATCCAAAAGCAACATTAGATGTAGCCGCTTATACTACAAATTCATCAACTGCTGAAGGTATTATAGCTCCTAAATTGACAAGAAATCAATTAATATCAAAAGATTTAATATACAATTCAGATCAAAAAGGAGCTATTGTATATGTTACAGATCTTTCTGGAATATTGACAAATAAAACATCTCAAGTAACTAATGTTGGATATTATTATTTTGATGGTTCAGTATGGCAATCTTTTGGGAAAGCTATTAATGTAAATAACGGTTTAACGTCTAGGGGTAATCAATTATATCTTGGAGGAGAATTAACAGAAGATACTAGAATTTCAAGTACAAATAATAATAAACTTTCATTAGACATTCCTACTGATACCAAAAATCTTACAGTTAATGGCATACTTGGTGTTACTGGTAATCTTAGCTCTAATGGAGAGACAACACTAACATCTACCGTAGGAAAATCAATAACTATTGACGGATCAATTGGTCAGGGTATAATAATAAAAGATGGGAAAAATAACATAGGGGGTAAATTTCTTCAGGCTGATGCCGATGGTAGGGCAACATGGCAAGCTTTTGGTGCTAAGAATGCTACTCCTCAAGTTGTTTTTTCTGAAGTTAATGGGATATACTATAATCCTTTATATTTAGGTATTGTAGACTCCAAAACTTCAATAACTTTACCCAGTGGTAAATGGTTCGTTCAATGTGTATTTCTTTTTATCGTTAATAGTGTAGATCCTTTAAAAACAAACGTAGATTTTACTACTAAAACTGTTACAGATAATAAATTATATAGTCATTGGGTTCAAATTAGAATGTCCCCTCAGTCAGGACTTGGTGCTAATCCTGTAGCATCATTAGTTTCAGGTAATATTTATAAATACGTAAAGTATAATATCGTATCAGGCTACTTTATAGTAGATAATAATACTAGTTCAGATGTAAAATATTCATTTAATTTAAAATCGTCTGGTACTTATGAGTCTGCTTTATGGCCTGGGACTATCACAACAGTTCCTACTACAGATAATCAAACTAATAGCCAATTTGTTCAAGCTTTTGCTAAAAATAATGGTGAAAATGCGGTTGTAGCCTTTCAATTAGCTGATTAATAATATCTAGAGATCTTCCTTTCTTATCCTTTATTAGGACTTTATCCAAAGATTATATTTTTCAGGTATTTCTTTCTATTTTACGTACTTGCAAATTATACTAAATCAGAGATAAGGAAGGAATATAGACCAAGAGCTATTGAAAAAAAATTGCTTATATGTGAACAGGATACTGAATCTTATAAAATTTTTTGGCATTTGGTGGAGCCCCCCAAATTGGGAAAAGTTGAGAAATAGAGTTGATAATAAAAAATAATAAATTATGGGTGTATAATATAATTTAATAGAGAAAGTCTGAAGTTTTTCTCTAATGTTCTTATTATGAAAGTCAACCCTAGTCTCGACTTTCATAGGATTGGATGAGCATTTTTAATTAGGCATATTTTTATATAATAGCATTACATGAATAACTTGATTTTAGAGTAGTTGTTTTTTTATTGCTCCAATGATATATCCTTGAGGGTTTTTAGATACTCTTACCTTACCTTTTATAGCAGCAAGGAAACTAATTAAATCAAGCTCTTCATGTGCATGTTTAAATAAATCGATATTGTTCTTTATTCCGTCTTTGGTAAATTCGAAGTTGTGTATAAGATAATCTGTAATCTCTTTTGGTAAGTCCCAAGATAGAGATACTTGTTTTTCAAGAGTGTCATCTCTGAATTGAGGTTGAAATTTAGGATAAAGTGTCACAGATGTAAAAGACCTCCCTGTTTTATTCATTTCATAGTCGAATGTATAAGGACTACATTTATCGAGTTCCTTTTTAGCCATATCTAAAACCTTAACCTTAAAATGACCGACCAATTTATACTTGTCAGATATTCCAAACATTTCTTTAAGACTGTCAATAGAGTAGGTTAAAGGCTTCTTTTGACCACTTAAAAGCTCATAAAAACGCATCGCATAAACACTCTCAAATTTCATTGCAACTTTTAACTCATACTTTCGATATCCTTTAGCAAAGTTTAGAAGAGGTTCTTGTATATTCTTATCAATTGTAAACCGAACAATGGTACCACCATCTGTAAATTTAGGTAATGCAACTAAAGAAAGATAACCCCAATCTCCGTTAGGCTCTGTATATTCTATCTTTTTACTTTCTAGCTTTTTAAAAGCATCTTTTATCCTTTGATTATTCTTTTCTCCATCTTTCAAAAAGAGAGTCATAGGTAAAGCATATTCAGAGTTTCCAAAGACGGTCTTTTGAATAGAGTAATCTTTGTTCAATTTTAAGCCATCTAAAAGTTTCTGATTTATTTCTACAATTCGATATAAAATACGCTTCTCGTACACGTTAAAGTCATACTTCGCAGTAGTTAATATATAACTTTGTAAGACATCTTTGTTCTTTATGATAGCCATGGTTTCAGGTATTCAATGAGTGATAATTTACAAATATAAAATCTAATTATCACTTATACAACAATAAAGAGATACTACGTATTCAAAAAGTGATAGTTAGAGTTTTTTGTATTCTCTGAAATCCTTTATCAAAAAGGGTTTCAGATGTTTTTTTAAAATTTGATAAGCATATAATAAGCTTTGTTTAATAATACAAACACCAAATTTTATTTTTTAGGCTTATTTATGCGAGCAAAAGCACTCAAAATTGTCGCTTTTCTCATAGCTTTTAATTCTTATTACTTACCCTCGTGATTTTGGAAAGAAAACAAAACAAAAAAGATTTTAAAACCTTAGGGGGCGGCCGAATTTTAGCGATTTAACGGTGTTTCTTCATATTCTAAGACTCTTATCTTTAGTAAAGGCTTCAATAGATCTCACTTATTTTAGTAATTTTGGGAAGAATAACTTTAATCCTTTTATGATATGAAGATAAATGAATACGATATTATTGAATTTAATTATGGTTTTGATTCTTTTCAAAAAGATGTGGAAATATCAAATATTGTATTAGATATTATCAAAGATATTGATGTTTAT
>JAWNLW010000080.1:5000-22845 GCA_035042075.1 Drosophila macrospina | reverse complement strand
AACTATAACAGTGTCAATCCGTGATATACTATACTTTTAAGATAACCATTAAATATAATACGTTTATTTTGCTATCGCCTTACTTAGTATGTAGAACTACATTCAATTGTAATGAGCAAGAATAGCGTATCAATATATTTAAGCGTATAAGCATTGGTACCGTCCTGAATAAGTATCACATTAACATGGCAATAAAATCAACAAATCTTTTAATTAAAGGCGCACAAAGTCGCATGAAGAGCGGCAACACCAACGCAAGTAACAATCATCAAAAATAATAACACAACTCGTTGCATGCAACATGTGCCTCAAACAAATATCTCAATGGCGCCGAATTTGGTTGCAATATATACCAGGGGGCCTTTTATATATGTTAACCGATCTAAAATATATTAGCTTTGTGCAAAATTTAAAATGCAGAACAAAGCGTTGCAAACCCTATAAAGAATATATATTCTAGATCAGAATCAACATCCGAGTCGATTAAACCATGTCCGTATGTCTTTCCGTCCGACAGTTCGTCCGTCTGTGTGTCGGTCCGTCTGTTTAAACGCGTCGAACGTAGCAACCATAAGACCTTGTGACGGCATAAAGGTTTCTGTATATCCTCTCCAGATAGAGCTTATTTTAAAACTACTATATATTACCGCGCTCCTCGCAAATCGAAGAAAAACTAATTAGGGCCAAAATTCCAAGTGTATACACTTCTTACTTTATAGGTGCTTAAATAATATTATGCAGAGCCTAACCTGAAAATTTCATCAAGATCATAAGAATCGGTTTTTGCAATGAATGGCTTGCGCTTTGCTCTTTGCGTCGAGCTCATGTATGCGAACAAGACAACAAACAACAGAATATTGCGAAAAGCAAAATAAATACATATTTTGTACAATATTGTGCATACATAAGGTTAAGATTACGTTTTTTAAGTTTTGGAGCGCAAACAAATTTTTCGTCGTGAAATAGATTTTGTGAATTGGAATAGTTGCAGTTATGTAATAATAATTATCCACAAATAAATTAAAAAAAAAAATAATTTTATTATGCAGAGTATTAATGCGTTTCACGTTTTTGAGAGGAATATAATACAAATACTCTCTGCAAAGGTACAATGAACTTTTTAAAAACTATAAAAATTTTTGCTATTATTACATTTTTTTTATTAATTTCATATTTTTAAGTTTGATTTCTAAGATAAGATCAGTATCCAACCAAAATTAAATTAACCGTATAAATCCGGAGTAAAGTATGCACAGTTAACGGCTGTAGCTTTAAAATTCTCTTGAAATATATATTTTTCATTGTAAAGTGAGTTGGCTTAATTCTAACAAATGTAATCTACTTACAGTATACTGGAATCTTCATAATGAGTTTTGTACCCCTGGTTCTTTGAGTCTCTGAGATCCAATTACATACAGACGGACAGACATATCTTTATCGACTCGGTTGTTGATGCTGATGAAGAATATGTGGTTTATGGGGTCGGAGATAAATCCTTTATATATCCTTTATATTCATATTAATTAAATATAAATATTAATACCTATTTAATTACAGACTTAAAGAACCGTAGAAAATGAAAAGTAAATTTTTCTATTAATTATTAAGAAGATTTACTCAACAAAATGTTCACTGTATATATAAGAGTTAAGCACAGGGACTAACAGGCAGGAATATTTATCACCTGGGAAAGACCTGGTCTATAAAACAGCTGTGATTTGCTCCAACATCTCAAAGACTATAAGACTAATTATAATCAAATTTTATATTAAAATTGAATTTAATTAATGTATGAAACTCATATTATCATAATTTTGTCATTATTTAGGTTGTAAGTCTTTAATCAATATTCCTTTATACTTTCATAGCTTTAATGTCGGTATTAAACTTAGTTATGATAAGTGATAAAGTTTATTTAATGCATTCACAAGAGCCCCCTTTGAGTCGACGCTACTGTACTACCCCAACCACAGACCACCAAGCAAATGCTATGGCGTAATTATCGTGTTGCAACGTGTTGCGAGAACGTTGCTGGTTCTGTGCTACTGTATCCATAGGTTCCCCTTGGCTGGTGCCAACGCAGCAGTGGCTCTCGGAGAGTTGTTGTGAACGGTCAGCCAGCGCGGCAAAATCAACCGCAGAAACGTGCACCTACCGTCGTCGTCTCCAGTGTCGGGAGGCTTTACTCTTAAACACAATATTTAAAAAACTCCACAAAACATTAAAAAAAAAACTAAATATATCATTATTGTACAATTTTGCAATGCGCATTTGCCGACAAGTAATTTCAATTGTTTTTTAATGTTTTTTTTTTTAATGTGAGAACACCCTTTTTTTGTGTGAAAACGAATATAAATATTTAATAGTTATATATATTTAAAATTTTTGATGTGAAATTGCAAGAAAAACAAATCACAAATTGAATATAAATTCGAATTATATACTGAAACCAAATAAATGGCAGCAACAGCGGATTAGCAGCAATGAATATAAATGCAAAATTCATGAACAAAACCAAAATCAAACGCAAATAGTAGAAATCGCTACAGTCGACGAACTGGACTGTAAGCGACCCTGTACTTATTCTGTTATAATCAAATATGCTTAAAAGCGATAAGATATATAGTATATGTAGTAAGAAAGAGGATAACACAGTCCCAACGTATTTATATATATAAGGAAAAAGAAGAGAACATATATATATAACTATTGAGATTATTGTCCGATTATAGTGAAATATCCATGCTCAGGGCTATACCTTTGTTGTTTGTGTATTCAACAGAAGGCGGGTAGAATTTTGAAACAAACTTTATGTGTTTAGCATATTGAGGAACCTCCAAAAAAAGTGTATTTGGTATAAGATAAATTTTTTGGTGTATGATAAATAAAGCGATAGGTCAGCAGGTCGTCATCAATTGCCAATCCCTTGGCATTTTCATAAAGAATTGTCAAGGACTTGGGAATTCGTACATATGTGCAACAGCCGAAACTGGCACTAACCAACCAAGAGAATATATTTATAAATGAATGTGTCCATCGATACATAGTTACACGAAAAAGTTGTATATCAAGTTGAGCTTGAACTTCAAGCTTTGAAGTGAAATGCTCATATTCAATTCAGGGGGAGTATATTAATATGCCGGGTCAACCTCTTTAACTGTCACTTAGTCATGATTATATTTTTATTATGTACATATGTATATATTTGCAGAATTGGCATCTTCTTTTTTCTAATTTTACGTTCTTGTTGTGGCTCATTGAATAAGGCAAAACATATTGTTTTCAAGTCTAAAGTAAAGCTTCCCACAAATTGCTAAGAAACTCTACATATGCGATCATTTCATATATATATATAGTGTACATATGTGAGTACACACATGGTTGGGGTACTATTTAAAACGCGCGACAAAATACCAAACATTGAATAAGTCCTCTGGCATATTCAGCAGTTTATTAATCAATGTCGTGTCAGTAAAGAAGTAAAAGAGAAAAGCCTATGAAGAGAGCGATAGAGAGAAATAAAAAGAACAACAGAGAGAGAGAGAAAAGGACAGAGAGAAAGAGAGAGTAAGCTATATTATTGTTTCAAATTGTAAGAATACAACAAAAGACTAAGTCAAGAAGTAGCCAAGCAAAATTGAGGTAAGTCGAAATGCAAAGACAATGGATTAGATTTGAACAGTGGGAGCTCCGTCAGTTACTTACAACGATCAAGTTAATAATGATGATTATCATTATGATTTTGTGCGTGTAGTAAAATGAAATGGAACGAATGACTGTGCAAAGTAAAATCCAACTCAGGCTTTTAAAAGAAAAGTGAAAAGATTCGAAGATACAGGTTAGTTTATATGTATAGAGACGATCATTATGATGACGACAGCTGTCTCTCTTTTTTTTCACTGTCAGACAATCTGTAACCCTCTTTCGCTGTGACCTGCTAACTCTATCTCTGTCTTTCCATCGGTACGCCTATTTATACACACATATATAAATTTTTGTTATACCTGTTTATCCACACATATACACAGACAGTTTAAGCACTATATAGAATAACTAAGCAGAACTGCTACGCTGTGGGCTTGATTTAAGAAACAGCTACAAAAGAAGTGAATTTGTAGAGCGCGCGCGCCATTATTATACTCTGTGCCATTCTCTTAATAATATGTATGTATTGTTTGTTTCACAATGCTATTCTTTATGAACCTTATAGGGTGGAGAGATTATAGGTTAAAAAAAGGTTGTAAATATTTTTTTTTTCCATTTCGGTAGACCAGTAAAGTTACCTATAATTTGCATATTTTTGGTCTTTAGATCTTATGGTTGCCGATATCGACGGGAGGATACCAACATAAAAACATAAGGACGTAGCCGAATCGACATATATATATGTACATATATGTGCAAAGTTTCAAGTGGAATAAGATTCAATGTAATATTTTATTTCTGAATGATATATAATATATAATGGCTCAGATCAACGCGTTCATTCAAACAGACAGACATGACCAATCGACTCGTAAGTTGAAACTTTTTAATGCTTATTCTGGTACAGGTAGACAAATAAAACAAAAGACTTTAACGTCAGGCAACTTGTAGTTGACGATCTTATCGTTGTCGCCGCCGACAACTATGCGCGTTGCAGCCCAGTATGTCGCAGAACATAATGAGAGCTACCATTATAGCGTTCTTGCTTCAGTTGCTTTTCATCTCTCGAGCAGCACCAGCAAAAAAATTTACCTCTTGGAACGAACCACGCGACCGCCTGTTTCAAATATTGTTTTGCATTGTTGATTGCTTTGGTTATTGTATTTTAGAAATTGTGTGTTGCGTTGGTTAGTTTTGTATCGTGTATGTGTTTTTCCGCTTTTCTACCTGCCAGTACCTTTGACGTTACCGGTACCGCAAACGTTGCGTGTGCTCGTACCCGTACTCTAATTCCGCAGCTGACCTTTTTTGGAACAGTTACGGTAGGCAGTCAAGTTGTGTGCTATGTGCCCTGGATTCTTTCAGTTGATCTTTATTTCTCCGTTTCTGACCCTTGTTATATTATATATGGATTACCAAATCTGCAAGTACATAGGCCACACTAGGTGAGCCAGGATTTTCACAGGTAAGCGAAAATCAAATAATTCAAGCTTTTGCTATTGCACCTTGCAATTTCCATTAATAAATTTGAAAACGTGTACATCACAAAAGACGTTCTTTGATATTATATTTTACATATACTACTTCACTTCATGAAAGTGCTCTTAAGTTGTTTCATTGCAATTAATAGAAATATTGATGTTGTATTTATGCCATGTTCCAATAAACGGCAATAAACGGTATAATAACTTTGTGCAATTGTATAAAACAGGCAGAAGGTGTGGAAGTTGCAGACCCTATAAAGTATATATATTCTTCTTCAGTAACAATAACAATTGGGAATTATGTGGAAATTAGAAATATTTATATACACATATGCATGTATTTATTTTGGCTTAAATGTTATAGAAACATTATTAGTGTTATTAGTTGTAGTCAAAGCACATAGTTTCAAGCTCAGGCCTGTTGACAACTCTTTAGCCAACTCTTTAGCCAATCGTTGTTCTTACTATTTATAGGTAGTTATGGTCCTCATTCTCTCAATCTGCCCGATTTTCATCGTTATTTATACCATCCGTATTTTGTTTTGCTTGAACTCGAAAATCTGAGAGACGATAAAAATTAGTCTTTCAAGGCACATTTGAAATCCGAATTCGACCACGATGTTTCGGTTGGCTGGAGATAAACATATCTAAATATGTGTGTATGTTTGTTGATAGGCTTGTCTATGTGTGCTTATGTGTGGGCAACCTAATTTTAAGGCTTACTTTAGGTAGAGGAGCTTGATAGCAGACAATATTAGTATATGTGTCTCTTTGGGTGAATTTGAGAGTAATTTCGAAAGATTTTAAACTTCAGTTTAGTAAAAGTAATTGTCAAAATTATTTTATTATAGAAAACTGTATAGAGTATTATAATGTCGCATGCGCTTAAATGATTTGAATGTTTGTGATGTTGCTGGCTGTGAACATCGAACTTTTATAATGTACAAAATGGTTTTTATACTCTGTAAGCCGATGCAATCAAGAGGGTGAATACAAATTTATCTGTTAATAAGATTTCAGATAGAGTGATATATGTAGAATACTTATATATGCAGGCAGATCAATTTTGGATATCTCCCATTCCTATACACATCTTAAAAAACAATACTGATTAGTCGAGCGTACGAGTTATTAACGGTACCAGTCACTATAAAAAATAAAAGTATTTCGATAATAATAAAATTGTATATATATTATGAAATTCTCGAAATCATTATCTGTAATATAAGATCAAGTTAATGGTTTAAGTTTGGAATTATTCTAATCCAAATAGCTGAGATGTATTTGACGATCGCGCTATTGATTTTAGGAATTTTAATATATGTGTACATTAGTATGCAGACAGACGAATATGGCTATATTAATTTGTTTACTGATGTTATTCAAAAAAATATTTTTAAGTGAATAGTCTAAAATTGGTTTAACCTATTAATATTTATTTTCCCACAGCCATACCAAACGGCCCTTTGAATAGCAATATTATTATTCGTACTTTTATGAAATTATTCCGGACTGTGAAAGTTTCTGTAGTTTTGGTTGGATCTTTGGTTGTTTTCTTGACAATTGAAACAAGAGGTATACTGCAGGCAACGGAAAAAAAAGGTAGTCAGCGACTTTTTTAAAAATCGTCATGAAATCACTTAGATAAATAGAAAGAGACAGAGAGAGACAGATAGATAGATAGAGAAAAAGAGAGACAGACATGTAAACGAGAGCCAAATGAGACATCTTGTTTTTGCTTACAAAGCTTTACATTCAGCTTCATCTCTCTTCATGCTTTTGCTATCCCACTCACTTGCATACATATACATACACATTCGCGTGCACACAAACATAGTCGCGCACACACATTCTAGCATACTTCGGTCGGTAACGTATTGAAAAGCTGTCTTACAGATACAGCACGAGATACTTACTGGCCAGTTCCAGTTGTCGCTTTACCTGTTGCTTTCGTCTCCCTTGCTTGTTAGCTATTAGTTGTGTTGGCCACACACTAGCCTTACCCGTCAGGTCCCCTTTTAATACATAGCAATGTGAATGACCTCTTCGCTGTCGTCACTTATCTTTGCCAACTTTACCGCTGGAAATTTAAGAAAAGTGCATAAGTGTTTATGAGTTTATATATATGTATAATAAGAAAGAAAATACAACCATAACAGCAAAAGATTTGCAAATTAAATTGATACTGATCTGAAAGTTATTGTCGTACACGACCATTAGTATCATTATCCACTGCCCTTTGACCTACATACATTTTAATGGCTTCATGGTTTTAATATATATATATAACGAAGCTACTTTGAAAGTTTCAGTCATCGAGCTGTTATCATTTGTATATTTATATATACAACTTTCGATGTAGCTTCGTTATGCGTAAATGCATTTCCGATTATTGTATCTGCAAGTGGATACAAATCGGGGTATTTTAAGTAACCAACGTATTATATGCGTTCAATTTTACCCAATACGAAGCAAAATTCATAAAGCTAAAGTTGCTTACACAGAACCGGAATTTAGCCGCAGATTTTTGTCGACTGTGGATGTTGTCATTCACACTATTTACATCGGTTTTCAATCAAAGTCTCAGCGGTTATTATTCTCACAAAATTTAGTTCATACAAAATAAATATATATAAATATAAATGCTACAATCTAGCTAGCATTTGACCGATACTAAAAACCGAAACAAATTGAATACGTCGCATTTCAATTTTGTGTGTTTAATCGACACCGACATTTTTTGAATAAAAACGTTTCGGTGAAATCCGGTCTTAAGCGAGACAGTGAAATCGTATGCAAGTGTCTTAGATCATTCTAACCCTTTCGTCTGGGCTTATCGATTTAAGAAACTATGAGAAATAGGACACTATATTTTTTATGCAGATTCCAGGTTCCACAGATCAAGTTTATTTTAAGTGTACCTGTAGCCTGTAGAATTCACGAACAAATCGAAAAAAATGTGTATAACATGTATTTATAAATTATATCAATCACGAGCACATTATACATGATCTAGGCAGACCCTATGTTATGTACATAGTATTTTTAAACGAGCCGAGTTGATTGAGCAGTGTCCGTGTCTGTATGAACGCGAGGTCTACTACCACTAACCTACTAGAACTTTCTTATTTAGTTATCAGAGGATTTCAGAATAAAATGCAGAATTATGTAATTTGCATTGACTTCAATAAGGTTTTTGACGCTATCAACCACTGCCTCCTGCTTAAAAAACTTAATCTTATCGATTTTCCGCATAAACTCCTTATGTGGATCCCAAAAAGTGATTCTTCGATCCTCTATTTCAAAGCCCGTATTTGTAACTTCTGGCGGACGTCAGGGCAGCCATCTTGGTCCTCTACTATTTAATCTACTTCTTTACGATCTTCCGTCTATTTTCAAGCACTCTCGTATACTAATGTATGCCGATGATGTGAAGCTTTGCTAAACATATAATGACATAAATAATTTTTTACAAGCAGATCTTGATTCCTTTCATACCTGGTGTGAAGCTATTTTGTTACAACTAAACTGATCTTAATGTAAAGTGTTGTAGTTTTATCGTAACAGGCCTCATATTTTTAATTACACGCTCGATCGGACGCCTATTTAGATTTGATCTCCATATTTCATATACGGTCAGTAAGGCAACTCAAGTACTTGGATTCATCAAACGATGTTCTAAAGAATTTGTTGACCCTTATAAGACAAAATTACTTTATACTTCTCTTGTTCGGCCTATTCTGGTATACGGTTCTTGTGTGTTGTCTCCCCGATATCCCAGAACAGAATTGAATCTGTACAAAAGAAGTTTTTACTTTTCGCGCTTCGGAACTTTAAGTGGGTTGCGGGTACTGACCTGCCCACTTATTGCAATAGACTCTTGCTGATTAACCTTCCGTCTTTAACTAATCGACGCATCATGCTGAGTATGTTATTTATTGTTAAGCTAATTAATGGCGAAATTGGCTCTTTTGAATTATTAAATCGAATTAATTTCTCTGTTCCTTCTAGGTACTCGCAACTATGCCTCTCGCTCTTAACGCATGTACCACTAACAACGCTTTGCATGAACCTTTTTTAATACTCTGTACTAATTATAATATTTTATTTCGTGTATTCCTCTCTTAGTCCTCCTCTGTAGTCCTCTCTTCCGACTATCAAGTTTCTCATTCTAAACTCTTTAGCTAATGTAAACTAACCACATTATAATACTTTCTGATCTGATTGGGTTTTTCTGAGTTTCCTCTTCAATCCTCGCAATATATAAAGGATCCATCAATGCTTTTTTCTCTTGATTTCCTTAGACTTAAATATAATTTTAAATTTATATTTTTAAGCTCATTTTTCATATTTAAAAATTTTGTCTTCACATTAATTATTTTTATGAATTACGTTTGTAATTATTTTTTTATTTTATTTTATTTTCGTAAGACATTGTTTTTAATATTTGGGTCGACTGCTACTAGTCGACGTTACATCAATAAATAAATAAATATTGATTGGGTCTTAACAACCAATGTTAAACGTAATTGTCATTATTTACTGGCTCTTGACGGACAGAGCCAGCGACGAGGGCAAAAACACATCTTCTAAAAAGTAAGTGGCAATTATGCGGGTATTTGTTAATAAATAAAAAAGCAGTGAGCTGCATCCGGAAAAAATAGTGTACAGAAGTAAAACGCGTGAAAGTGAAATCCAAGTCAATCAAATGCCAAATAAACTGTTGCTGTCGATGATTGTTTATTATTGCTATTTTGGTTGCTACCAAGGCCGACAAATTTGCAGTCGAGGTGTCAATCAGATTCCCTCAAGTAAAACCAAAACTCCCATGCTTAAGAGCTTTACTCTGACCGGCGTCAAACTTATAATACAGCTAGATTAAACATTGTATTCGTAGGAGTACCGTTTTGGCAAAAAAAATCTAATGGCATCACTTCATATTAAAATATAATGTTCTTATCATGAAATTAAAATTGAACGCTTTGAAATGCCAAATCACAATGATTAGAGATATCAATTGTTTCGACAGGGACTGGTAATTTGCCAAATTACGAGCCCTAACCGCGAAAATAAAGTACGTGATTATTCCGAAATTCACTTTTTAATGGAATACTGTACTTTACCGCTTAACGCATCACTTCGAAATTTGTTAGCTTAAAATCATAATTGTTATAAAGTTACGTAAGCGATACGCACTGTATGGGCTAGGAACATATGGCTTGAGGTTATAGGCATTACAAATAAATATGTCGTATACCTTTATAAAATATAACTTGGTATGAAAATAATACACCAATAAAATACATGTTGCTTGCAGTCTTACTGACTATGATGAAAATAATAATACAGTCCGAAAAATATACATTAATGTAAAAACTAATTATGTGTCTACATTAACAGTGCATTAAACAATCGGATCAGTCGAGCGCTCATGACATTATTATACTCTATTAAAATCTCTATAAAAATAAGTGTATGTTAATAGAATATTATTAGTTTTATTTTGTCTATTTCATGCAAAGTAACTAAATTTGGGAAAGACAAAAAGTAGGTTTTGTACTCAGCACATATCTGCTAATTGGATGGAACAATGGTTACTTTCATGATTTTGAACAAAATTGTTAGCTCTGGTGCTCTTTGGGCACATACATATGTACATATGTATATCTATATTCATGAAAGTTGAACTATTTTGACTTAATCCAAAATCTTCAATTGCAAACTCTTTAATTTTATAAATAAAATACTAACTAAATGCATGTTTTTCGTACAGCATCAGGAAAAATCAACAATCAACTATTATTCAAGACATTCAAACACAATGAAAATTAACACAGCGCAAAGCTGTATATATATATATATATATATATATATATATATATATATATATTCATATATTATATTTATATATATCAGCGACATAATATAGCATAACGAAATGAAAGGAAGCTTTTAATATATTGTTATGATAAATACTTTTGAATAGGAGAAAAAGTAAAGTACAGACATTAGATAAGAATAATAGCATATACAAAATAACAGACATTTGTGGCACATGCCACAAAGCTTACATAGGAACTACAAAATCTAAATAAATCTATAAAATCTGTACCCTATACAGTTCCCTACAATAAAAATAGATATAATGTCGTTACATTTTTGGTGGCTTATTCGCGCGTCAAATTTAAAAAGAAATCCAGCCGCTCAGTCGGAGGACAGTATGCCATAGATCAGTATTTATAACTAAAAGACTACAGTCGATCGCAATCGACTTTGGAAAACACTTTACTAATCGGAAAAGCATAAAAATTAGGTAATATTTATTATTATAAACTTCTCGAACTCGCAATCGCTGGATTGAAATTCTAACGCTCTATGCCCTGGCCGCCGACGGCTGCCAACAAAGTCAAAATATTCGTATTTCCGTTTCATTGCCCGCTTTTTGCTTAAGCAATGTTCATCTCATTACCGTTCATTCTTGGAAGAGAGCAGCAATAATGAGAGAAGGAAACTACCGTTAATTTTTTTTTGCGTTGAGGACACGTATAGAAAATATTTATTAATGCAGACAAATCAATGGTAAACGCGCCTTATACATCTGTATTGGTTTTACAAAATTATAAGACCATTAAATTTTGTCTGGGACGCAGCATACCTCGAACCCCAAACCTCTCACCCGCATATCGTACGTCCTATAACTTGAGCCACCGCCTTACACACTGCATGGTCGGCAACCGCAATACATATACAGCACGAGATTTTGAATTTGTCATATACATATATAAATTTGAATTTCTAACTAATTTGCTTTCTCTTAAATTCTTAATATTTTCTGACAAATAAGGCAAAACTAATAATATATGTATATATAAAATAAAAGTAATTAATTTATAATTATTAAAAACTTTAATTTGTAATTGTCAGCAGCGGGATTCGAACTCGCGCCTTTGCGGCGTGTCTTGTTGTTGTACTAACTACAACAATTGTGACCGCTGCAGCTGCCATGAGACTGGTGATTATTCATTCCTTAATATCATCTATGTTTATGATCCGATCGTGCCGAAATTTTTAGAGAACGTTCGCACAGAGACATCCTCCATAAGTGCCAAATCTGAATCTAAATCGAAAATGGGTAACTTCAGAAACACGTTTTGGTTGGCGTGGCAAAAATCTAAAACAAACTTGATCTGCCTGCACACTATACACGTGTTGTCACCAAATTTGGTTTCTCTAGCTCTTATAGTCTCTGAGATCTAGGTGTTCATAAGTCAAAACTAATAATAAATGTTATTTATACATTAGACTAAGATTAAGACTAATTAATTTATAACTATGAAAAACTTAAATTGTTAATTGCCTGCAGTGCGATTTGAACTCGCGGCGTGTCTTGTTGTCATTGTTGTTACTATTTTTCTAACTAAAGCAATTGTTGCCCGCTACAGCAGCCATGAACCTGGTGATCATTTATTGCTTAATATATTCTATGTATGTATATGCTCCGATCGTAATGAAATTTATAGAGAACATCAGTACAGGGACATCCTCCATATGCGCCAAATCTAAATCTAAAGTCGGTAGCTTTAGAAATACGCTTTTTCGATTTGCGGGGATGGAAGGGAGCGTGGCAAAAATCTAAAACAAACTTGATCTGCCTGCACACTATACAAGTGTTGTCACCAAATTTGGTAACTCTAGCTTTTATAGTCTCTGATATCTATGTGTTCATACGGACTGACAAACGGACAGACAGACGGACGGACAAGGCTATATCGGATTCGCTGTTGATTCTGATCAAGAATATATATACTATATAATGTCGGAGATGACTTTTTTTTGCCTGATACGCACATTTCGCTTTCGTCAAATTTAGAAGACTATGTACTTTTAGTACAGAGTCTAATATGTACTTTTAGTACAGAGTCTAATATGTACTTTTAGTACAGAGTCTAATATGCACTTTTAGTACAGAGTCTAAAAACATGCGGATAATATGAGCGCGCGCGACAGTATAATACCCAGTACATTTCTGTATAATAAAAGTATTTTTATAATTATTACTACTTAACTGAAAATATCCCAGAATCCAGAATCTAAATCACGAGGATAAATATTTAGTGGCAACCTCTTAAAACTTTGCTATTTTTATGATGAACTCATGCAATATATCTCAGCAAATTTCATTAAGCTTGTTTGGGCGCCAAAGCTGAGTGCTACGTCACTCGGACATGTGCAGACCGCAAAAAAAAAAGCACGCATTGATTTTTTCTTTCTTTTCTGATTTTCTTCTTATTTATAAGTTGATCTTGATGAAACATTATATGACATATTATATGATATTTTTCAAGCACCTGTTAAGTGTCTACGCTGAGAAGTGTGGTCATATTTCATTATTGTTTTTTCATTTGCGTGGGAAGGCGGGGAGGTATCGAAAATTGCAAATGAACTTCTTCTGCGGACGATATACAGAAACCGTCATGCTAAATTTTGACATCGACGCGCTCAAACAGACAGATAAACGGATATCGCTCAATTGACATAGCATGTACCAGTCCTGCTTCTGCCTATTACATACTTTTTATACAAAGCTTATATATCCCTATACAGGGTATACAAAACAAGGTTATCACAACATAAGTCGGACATCAAGCTGAGACATCAGGCAACAGGATCCCAATTACAATAAATAGTTTATTATACTAGAAATGCTGCATGTAAGAAATATCCCAAAATATAGAAGACTGAACAACAAAATAGACACAGAAAAGTGTGCTCCTCTCCACACTGAACACACGTGTAAAATAACGTAGGCTCTAAATATAAATATAATTTAAATGAAAAATGTTTTTAATTTAGTGATTTTTGATCGTATGTAGCCCAAAAGTGGCTTTATAATTTCAGAACTAGCTTAAAGCACTTTAATTAATTTAAAAGGAATAAAAGTAATTTTCCAAGACGTTTTCTTATAATTAAGGAAAAACTGTGAAAATAACTTAGTTCTAACAGATATAGTTTAGCTGAAATTTTGGATACCGTGGACTATTATTTCACTATCACGCAGTTTCACTCTGCAATGCTGTGATGCTAACATTTTATAAAATGCTGTATAAAGTGAAAAACATATAAGCATCACCCATTAACACATTGGCTGGCCCTCATTACATACTATAAATTGTTGTTTTAGTTATTGCTGACTTATTGCTGACGCCGATTGTGAGTTAAACATGCGAGTGCTTAACCTAAATTCCAAATGCATTAATACATACCGAGACATACATCTGTATGAATGCTTTCATACGCTTTCAAATGCATGGTTGAATTTTCACATGACCAGCCCAAATTTGGGTGAACAGAAACAATACTGGCTAGAGTTAACCAACAATTGGCTTTTAGTACAAATCTGTACAAATTTTGGTTTTCAGTTAATTTTTTTTTTAATTCACAGGTACTTTTCAAGCATATATTATATTATTAAAAAATTAAGACATTTCATTTAAATATGCATGCATCGCACTCGTTTGCTATCTCGAACTTTCTATCTTGAAACTTTGAGCATTGATTCTATATGATATACTTAGATTAAGCAACTGTTAGAAGTTAGAAGTTTATACGCTGAGAAATGTGACCATAATTTAATTGGAAATGAAAAATATAAACATTTTTACTAATATTTCATTTTGATTGGACCGTCAGATATTCCATTTTTTCTATGGGTTCTACTGATTTCTTGGTAGGGTCCATAATTTCCTCTCGATGTTGGGACAGTTAACTTTTCTTCGGGTGTTTCGATAAAGAGGGCGGCTCGCCATACCAAATTCTCCAAGCGCAGATGGATCGTCGACCTATAACCTAAATGGCTCGTCCATGTCAAACATCAAGGGCTCCCCTCTATGCACCCCTAAAAATACCTCTAATTTATGTTGATCAACGAACCTACCGAGGCTTTTCTCAAAAAGTCAGCATTGCCGTTTATCACATGGGATTCCTATCAGTGCCAATATGAATTGGCATTAAAGCATTATGAAAATTAAATATTGCTTCACAATCGTGTTCGTGACGAATAACCCTAACACAGATATTAGCGCTAATACAATTAAGTACATTAAAAATGTAATTTTATATATGTATTAATTACAACTGTACTTATTTCTGCTTCTTTCCAGATTTTGTGAACTACATTTTATGGAAAGGAAAATGCTATATTAGCAACGAAGCACATTAAAATTTCTTGTTTACTTAGAAGTATATAAAAATACGTAAACCCGTATAAATGCCTTAAAATAAAATATTTATTTTAAGTTTTGAATGCTGATATAAAGCTGACATTGGCGCCCGTAAGTGCGTCGGCGAAAGTTCATGCGAAGTAAACAGTTTCTCAATTATTGCAAAAAGTTTAGAAAACTGCGTTTAAGAGTAGGGTCTGTGCAGAGAGAGGTGAAGAAGTGACTAGAATGTAAATACATGAATGTGGAATCGTTAAAACGTATAGGTAAACGTAAAGGTAACCGGCAAATGAGAATCATAAATACTTACATCTAGATATTAAATATCGTTAAAGGTTTTTAAATTGAGTTTTTAGTTTTAAATATGTAACTCATTAAAATTGATTTTGTATTAATTAAAAACAGTGTTGCTTTAGGATAAGTGAGGCAAAGTGTTAAAGGTGCCACAAAATTGTCATTGCAAACAAACTGAAAAATTGTGCAAACTAACACCTTATAAGTGGCTAAAGAAAACGCCAAAATGAGCAGAAGCCCTGTGGGAATTAAGTTCGAAGGCGATCGTAGACCACCTAAAAATGCTAAGATGCATTACCGAAGGTTGCCATTATCTTCACAGACACTATCACCATCAACATCAGCACCCACATCAAAAACTATGCCAACAACAAGGACAACTGTGAACAGAGCCACAACAACAGCAATCACACAAAAAATACATCATAATATCACCAAACATTTGAGCGTCCCTAGCTCTCAAATGAGCATCTTCGCCGTCCTGCTGACCATTGTAATCCCAAATAATTTGAATAGTTTCATATCCCCATCGACAGCAGCGATGCTCGACGAGGCGTCTCTTCGACATAGTCAAACAGGTTAGTTACATAATTTTATTTTTACGTTTTTACTTACGGAATTGACAAAACTTTTTTACAAGTAAACTTTATCAATCAATATTATTTTATTATTAATATAGATCTAGTTGACATACGCTCTGTAAGATTGGGTATTGGTATACATTTAAGTTATAGGCAGAAGATTATGTAAGAGGAGTTTCTCATGCATAGTATTTCTGCTCGTAGGTAGAGATACAAATACCACTAGGTATTGTTTTATAAATCTGGAATTTTTGGCATTTCTCAAGCAGTTAGCTCAAATCTAATAAGGTCTATACTTTTTTTCTGAAAATTGGAAACAGCGAATATTTTTTTCAGAAATAAAAAACAACCAATACTAAAGTAAAGCTCGATAAGTTCGATGGCAGCATTGCAACATCAATATCAACGGTCAAGAAGTGGTTCACCGAGTTCCGCTGTGGTCGTATCAACACAAGTAATATCAAATGTTTACACCACCTAACAGCGGTCGTCACTTCAAAAAATATTGGGCATCCAAAACATTAAAGCACTAATCATACAATACATAGAGGATTCATTTGGTACAAGAAATTGATATCACTTTTTTTGCTTCACGGCGGAAAACCCCAGAGAGCAAAACGCTGAGCGGAGAGCAAGCAGAGAGCAACAAGCAACGTCGAAAAAGTCGACAATCTGGCATAGACAGAAGAATGGAACGGGCGGACTATCGCATGCGCTCACGTTTTGTTTGTGTATGTGTATGCAGTAGATACATACTCATGTTCCGAATATGCTATACATATGCATATGCCTCGTTCGCACACATGTGCTGGCCGCATTTATTTTCTGAGTATCTTTCTAATTTATAGACCGACTTGACGGAACTTTCAGCATTGCTTCTCTATAGTATTCTGAAATATAGCCATAATTAGTTTTTCTCGATTTTTAGGGAGGGGGTGAGGTATTGAAAATCCAACATAAACTCGATTTGGAGAGGATATACAGGAACCCTCATGCCAAATTTGGAGTCTCTAGCTCTTAAAGTTGCTGAAATCGACACGTTCTTACAGACAGACAGACAGACGGACATGGCTCAATCGACTCGGCTATCGATACTGATCACCAACATTTGTACTTAATTGGGTCGGAGATGCCTCCTTCTGTCTATTACATTTATGTATTTATGCATATAAATATTCAACACCCATTCATATATGTCGATATACATATGTGAAAATATGAATTCTTTGCCTATCCTTGAACAACATCTGAGTGTTACATCATTGTTCAATTCTATAGCACTCCACTTTAGAATTTACCAATACTGAGCACAATTTGAGAAAGTTTTATATTTGTGATTATTATAACTAATAAACATTTTGAAATTTTTTAAGTATTGGCGACCAAATGAGCATAATAAAATTGAACGACATATAATGAATAAGCTGCCAGACCAAATTGCTTAGTTTAAAATCTGTTTTTCGTTTCTTAGTTGCTGTTGCTTACAATGTTCTTTGCTGCCTGAAGTAATGAATCCGGAAGTCTTAATAAACGCAATTTTCAAGTCGTTAGTCATACGCAAATCTCTTGTGTCCAGACAAACGACAAGGGAAATAGGTCTGTGCATGTGTAAGTGTGTGTT
>JAWNLW010000078.1:0-10411 GCA_035042075.1 Drosophila macrospina | reverse complement strand
CAGGTTCGCTGCTACTGGAATTCTCCCTTTCAACGCTTGCACCATCGCAGTAGTCTCCACCGCTGCTGTCAATATCATCAGTGTCGCCGCCAGACTGCATGCTAACTTCTGCCGTCGGAAGCTCGAAGTTGATTGTGTCCTTGTCGTCTTGGATCTCGTCAAAAAGAACATCTCGCCTCTCAATCACCTGATGAGACACCGGGTCATACAGTCGATAGCCCTTAGCTGCTACTGAATATCCAACCATGCGATATTCTTTGCCTTTTGGTTGAAGTTTACTTTTCCTTGGACTCTTGTCCAGAGCTACTGCAACGGAGCCAAAAACTTTTAGATGACCAACAAAAGGTTTCTTACCAGTCCACGCTTCCATTAGCGTCATACTGGTCAGCGCCTTGGTTGGTGATCGATTCCGCACATACACAGCTGTGTTGACTGCCTCAGCCCACAAGGATTCGCCCAATCCTGACTGGGCCAGCATACATCTTGACATTTCCACCAGAGTGCGGTTTGCCCTCTCAGCAACGCCGTTTTGTTGTGGAGTGTATGCCACTGTCAGCTGCCTCTCGATCCCCTGATTTTTCAAAAATTCATCAAACGGTTTGTTGACAAATTCGCCGCCATTGTCGCTCCGGATACATTTGAGACTTTTTCCCGTTTGCCGTTCAACCAGTGTCTTGAACTCGACGAACTTCTTGAAGACTTCATCCTTCTTCTGCAGGAAATACACAAATACACGCCTTGATTTGTCATCGATGAAGGTTAGAAAGTACTTCGATCCAGCAAGCGACTGTGTGCCAAAGGGTCCGCACACATCTGCATGAATTAGTTCCAATATATCTAACTTATCTTCTAACTCACCTTATCCTTACAGTTTATTAAAGCCTAACTGCATTTTTTGTCCTCTGATCTCGGAAAGTTCATTACTAAACGATCTAAATTCAATCAAGCCCAGTTGTTTACTTGGCCCTGATGGAGTCACAGGTTGCAGACCAGTGCTTTCCCTATTTATTCTCTCGATTAACTCCTGCTCTTTCCCATCTATTTGGAAGGAATCATATATTCTTCCTTATCATAAAGATGGATCTAAGCTTGATGTTAAAAACTATAGAGGTATTTCCAAATTGTCCGCAATACCGAAGGTGTTCGAGAAAGTTATTACATCTCAACTTCAAAACTTTTGTAGCTCTATCATCTCGCCATTCCAACATGGTTTTGCGAGATCGAGATCTACTACCACTAACCTACTAGAACTTTCTTCTTTAATTATCAGAGGATTTCAGAAAAAGATGCAGACTGATGTCATTTAAACTGACTTCAGTGAGGCTTTTAACTCTGTCAACCACTGTCTCCTGCTTAGTAAACTAAATCTTATCGGGCTTCCTCATAAACTCCTTATGTGCATCTCCGAATATCTCACTTCTAGAACCCAAAATGAGCTATTTCGATCCTCTCTTTCTAAGCCCGTATTTGTAACCTTTGGCGTACCTCAGGGCAACCATCTTGGTCCTCTACTATTTAACCTTTATATTAACGACCTTCCGTCTATTTTCAAATTCTCTCGTATTCTAATATACGCCGATGATGTGAAGCTCTGTATAACAAATAATGACATCAACTCTTAACATTTATTTCAAGCAGATTTTGACTCCTTTCTTACCTGGTGTGCAACTAATTTGTTACAACTCAACTGCTCTAAATTAAGGTGATGTCGTTTTATCGGAGCAGGCCTCATATTTTTAATTACACGTTCGATCGGGTGCCTCTTGTGAGCTTAATCAGGTAAAGTTTTTAGGAATCCTTCTTGATCATAATAGTAAGACTAGTCAAGTACTTGGGTTCATCACACGATGGTCTTAGGAATTCGACGACTCTTATACGACAAAACTACTTTATATTTCTCTTGTTCGGCCTATTCTGGAATTCGGATCTTGTGTGTGGTCTCCCCAATATCCCGTATACCAGGACAGAATAGAGTCTGTACAAAAGAAGTTCTTACGGGCTTCTGATATTGACCTGCCCTCTTATTCCAGTCCAGTCCTTGCTAATTAACCTCCCATCTCTAGCTAATCGACGCATCATGCTGGGTGTGTTATTTATTGTTAAACTAATCAATGGTGAAAATGACTACTCTATGTTATTAAATAGAATTAATTTCTCTCCCTTCTAGACCTATTCGCAACTTTATGCCTCTCGCTCTTAATGCATGTACAACTAACTACGCTTTGCATGAACATTTTCCAGTACTTTGTACTGATTATAATGAACTTTTTCCCACTATCAAGTTGCTCATCCTAAACTATTTAGCTAGTATACACTAACCACATTTCGATACTTTCTGATCTGATTGGGTTTTTCTGGGATTTCCCCAATCCTCGCAACAAATGTTGGATCTATCAACGCTTTTTTGATTTCCTCAGATTTTAAATTTAAACTTAAATTGAAATAAATTTTAAACTTAAATTTTTAAAATTAATTTTTATAATCATAAGAGGTTGTTTTTATACTTGGGTCGACTGTTGTTAGTCGACGTTAAATAAATAAATAAATAAATACTTTGACTCGTTATCTATAGTGCGAATCATTGCAAAAACCGAAGTGACCACTACAATTTGATGCCTTTGAATTCTTTTTTGAGGGACATGGGTGCTATTATATCGTTAACATCTGTAAACTTTACACTGTCACAGTAATGGAAGTTCAATTGCTCTGAATTGTTTTGATTCTTAATAGTGTTATTTTGTCAAATAGTGTTATTTTGTAAGTCAAAGCCTATAATGGCACCAAATGAACTTGGCGTGTAAAGCACAAATAATGGTGAATTATGCTCAAAAATGTGCATAAAGCATTTGTTTGTTATCCTGCACGAACCATATAATGAGCTCACAGTAAGGATTTTTCGTCATAAACTATTTTTTTTAGCTCCTTTACGGGCTTAACGTAATTCTTCGCCGGCCCTGGATTCCCGAAAAAATGGAGTGAGTAATTGTCCCACAGCGACTCAGCGTCTTCCTCCATTTCGATCACAGCAGCTACTGCCTTTTCAAGTCTCAGTTCCTTTGCATCTAGCGCACTCTAAACAACATTGTTCAGCTTTTGGTCCTGTCGCTCTATCGGACGAATTTTGTCTCTTTTGAGAATGTTCATTGCTTTTTTAAGGTTTGGAGAAGATAGTGCGCTGTCTAAACTTAGAACTAGAGTCGATTTCCATTGGCTCTGGGGCTTGTCCCTGTTCATCTCTTTTGCTTTTCTCCCGGTAACCATTGCTGTTTTGTTGTTTCCTGATAAGGTGAGGGTTTTTTTCATGGCCCCATTCGCCTCTATTATTCTCTCTTTTACCTGCACTCTCTCTGCAATGGCTTTGGCTAAGAGGCCGAAAACATTCTACGCTCGATGCTGACTTCTGCTTCTCTAGCTAATGTTAATGCGGATACTAGATCTCTAGGTTGAGCCGAAAGAACAATTGCTTTGATTGATTTCTTAAGACCTGAAAAAAAGGCGTGGAGTGTGTCAGCCCTGACCTCATCATTGAGCAGCGTTGCCTGTACTACTTCATGTGTCATAATGATCTTGTTTGTAACCAGGGTTACCTTCCTCTCAACTGCGTCATAATACTTCATTAAGGTTAAGTCACTTTGTCTAACTATTTCGAGGCCTTGCCTCAGAAGTCGTAGTGAGGTTTTGTCAGCATAGGAGCAATCTAGTCTGGCAATGATTGCATCAAAGTTCAGGACAGTATTGTGTGATACTAATACCGCTCTGGCTGCTCCTGTAATTTTGTTTCTAATTATTGTTACCGCTTGGTATGAGTGCAGTTACCGTCAAAAGGTTTGAATAACTCGTACGCATCAACGGCTGATTGCCTCCCTGCTACGAACTCATCTGACCAGCGGAATATTTCAATCGATCTGAGGGTCCACATAAATTCTCTTACAGCGTTCAACTCGCTCATTCACAGCGTTAAGCTGAGTTTTTTTCTTGTTCTTGCCGCGCTAATGCTTCGTAAATAGCGGCTGCTATTAATGCTTGTACTTGGTTTGCGTTCATGGTGACATTCGTTCGGTGCTGTACCTATTATGAGACTCAAGGCTTGGGACTCGGCTATTTTTGTCTTCTGTGTCCCAGTCAAAATCACTATCGCACTCGGTTACTATACTTTGTATTAAAAAGAACACAGTTTACTTGGTTGGACGAAAGCGAAATGTGCGTAACAGGCAAAAGGAGACGTGACAGTCCCTATAAAGTATATATATTCTTGATCAGCATCAACAGCCTAGACGATATAACCATGTCCGTCCGTACGTCTGCCGGTTGATCCGTCCGAATGAGCACTTAGATCTCGAAGACTATAAGAGCTAGAGTAACCAAATTTGGCGACAACACCCGTACAGGCAGATCAAGTTTGTTTTAGATTTTTATCTAATTATTTTATTTATCAGAAAACCTTAAGAATTTAAGAAAAAACAATAACCAAATTACGTTAGAAACTCATACAATAAGATAAGTTTCCTTCGCTCACTGTTTCTGCTCTCTTCCAAGAACGAACGACAATAAGTTGAATATTGCTTAAGCAAAAGAAACTTGCAAGGCCGTCAATGAAACGGAAAAACGAAATGTGATATTTTGACTTTGTCGGCAGCCGATGTCGTTCGTCGTATGTCCAGGGCATAGAGCGTTAAAATGTCAAGGGATCGCGAGTTCTAGTCCCGATCAATTCGTTTTGCAACCTATACAATTTTTTATATGGCATTAAAATTTACTTTTTTATTTTCTAAATAATAAGTGAATACGAGCTTCGACAAAATGATATGAAAATATAATTATTGAAGATAATTATAATAAATATTACTTATTTTTTTTGCTTTCCCTTAGTACAGAGTCTCCCAAAGTCGACCCCGATCAACTGTAGCAGACTGACTTCTTTATTATTCATTACGTATTCGTTAACTCTTTTGAAATTTGTCGTATATTGTTTTGTCCCAATTTTGTGCGATCGCCTTCTCATATATACTTTTCTCGGGCCCTCGTTATTTCAGCATGATGCCTAATATTCTTTTCATTGCAATATTGTTGAAACTCGTCAGATGTGACAGCTGATTCCGACAAGGGAAATTATTTCTAATGAATTGCCAAATTATATACTTTGAGTTTGCAGCTTCATAGCTACTTCCTTCGCTGATGACGTCATTGAGTTTGGTTTACCTGGCTATACCCAAAGCCAGCAGCCAGTTTGTACTTGTTCTGTTTATGTGTTGACTCAAGAGGACCTAAAAAGTCGATGCCTAATGTTTGCAATGGAACCTCTTCTTTCGGCTGTGGATGCAATTCTACTTCCTTTTTACCTAATTTGCGGTTTGACACTATGCATGGCTATGTATGCAGCATCGTATCTGTCGTTGAGTCTTGTCGTCGAGCTTTGGGATGTAGTATTCTTTGGCAATGATATCCTTAGTTTTTTTGACTGAAAAATGTTTTTTCTCGTCAATTATTTTGTGTAGCAAATAGTTGTTGTGTAAAGTCTTTTTAGTGAGGATATCTATCATTGCCTTCAACTCATCGTCTTGAGCTAGCAGATACTTGATTTTGCTGTGCGTACTGTCGTTAGAGACCATCAGGACTGAATATCTGCTCTGGGCATCGGAATGGCGTTTGCGTGTGTCAGCAAGAAGAAGTATCCATTGGGAAACTCAAGCGCAGATATATTTCTTGTCGATTGTTTTGGTAAATGCGTTACAGTCACTCACGAGCTTAAAATGCAATCCTAGAAGATAAACTCGAAACTTGTCTTGCCTCCACAACCGCAAGAATTTCTAATTCGTAGCTAGAACATTTTATTTCGGCATCTGTCGTCTTTTTACTCATATGGTACACGGGTCTTTAAATGTGCGAATTCACTTATATAAATAGCCTAAATCGCACATATATATATGAATATGTATATTAATAGGAGCTTAGGGTCTCGAAATGTTTCTGTATATATTTCTCAGATCGAGTTTAACCTTAATTGAGTGAATCGAAGGAATAGCTGCATATATTTGCAATTAAATACATAAAACAAGCGGATGCGTCGAGTGCACGGCCAGTACAGAGGTCTATAATAATATATTTGTAATAATTATTAGTATTATTCTGAAAATATTCCGATTCGCAAAATCAAATTTCGTTTATTTCATTAAGATTGTTTATCCGTCAAAGCTGAGTGCTACATCACTCGCTCACATGTGCTGGGCGCAAAGTCAAATGGGCAAGCAGTTAAATTTTCTTTCTTTTCGGATTATCCTCCTTATTTCTTGACCGATCTTGTTAAAACTTTCAGTATTTCTTTTATATGATAGTCTTCAAGCGTTTGTTCATTTAGAAGTCGTTTTTTTAATTTGCTAGGGAAATGAGGAGGTTTGGAAAATTTGAAATAAATTTGATCTGAGGAGGGTATTTGGCTAGCGTTTATAGTTGCTGAGATCGACGCATTCTCACAGAAAGACAGACGGACGGACAGAAAGACAGGTCTCAATCAACACGGCTATCGATACTGATAAAAAATATATATATACCATAAAGATTCTGGTACGACTCCTTCGGCCTGTTACATATTTTTGGACACAGCTAATATATACCTGTTCATGGTATATAAGAACTATTCTTTAAAATGAAATGAAAAACAAAATAAAAGTGAAGCATGTTGAATTTAAAAAAATTAAAGTTCATCATTTTCTATTTACACAACAGAACATTGTCTTATTAGCATAGGGTATTGAACATTTCATTGCATTTTCTGTAGCCAATCATAACGTCTCCAATTAGTTTTAGGATGCATTTAAAAACCGACAGTAGCAAGAAGTTATGAAATTGATATTTCAGACTTTTGAGATTTCTAATGCTCGTCGGCAAAACTGTTTCCGAACTGTTGGGCCACTTCCGCTCTATACTCCTTCAGATTGTAGTGGGTGGCCTGAAAATAGATTTTGAAATTAGTGCAATAGAGCAATAGAAAAGTCATGACGACATTATTACATTAAGCGCATCTTTAAATTCTGTCTGGACCAGGCGTTGAATACCACGTAGTTTCGACCCAAAATACGACCCAGCTCATAGCCAGAAAGGCTGTAACCCTTAATAGTTGTTGTGAGACGAACGTCGCCAGTATTACTGCCATTAGTTATCTGTAGAATAACATAAATAAGATAAAAACAAGTCAGGCAGCTACAGTCGTGGGAACGACTGTGGGAGACTATGTACTAATCGAGGAAAGAAAAAAATTAAGTAATATATATTATGATTAACTTCAATAAATACTTTTTATATCATTTTGTCGCAGCTCGAATTCGCTTCCTATTAAGCAAATATAAATGTAAATTTAAATGCCATATACTACAAATAAAATTGATCGGGACTCGAACTCCCTTGTTGACATTCTAATGCTCTAATGACTTCGGCGGCCGACAAAGTCAAAATATCACACTTCGTATTTTCGCCCCTTTCAGAAAGTTTCCTTTGCTTAAGCGATGTTCAACTCATTATCATTCGTTCTTGGAAGAGAGTAGCAATAGTGAGCGCGTTGCTGTGTATACATGTATAACTGTAACTGTACCCCGCGTGGCTGCTTTTACTGAGATGCTTATGAAAACTATGCTGACAAATCAATTGGTGGTCAAAAATGCGTCTTGTGCATATGTAATGCTTTATAAAATTATAAAAACATTAAATTTTTGTCTGGGACGCAGCAAGCTTCGAACCCCCATACCTCTCACCGTCAAATCGTACGTCCTATAACTTGAACCACCGTCATACATACTGCATGATCGGCAACCTCAATACATATACAGTACGAGTTTTTGCATTTGTCATATATATAAATACGAATTTCTAACGAAATTTTGCTATTGCTTTGTCTTAAATTCTTAATTATTTCTGACAAATCAAGCAAAACTCAAAATATATATATATACATAAAATAAAAGTAATTAATTTCTAAATATTAAAAACTTAAATTTGTAATTGTCAGCAGCGGGATTCGAGCCCGCGCCCTTGCGGCGTGTCTTGTTGTTTTTCTAACTAAAGCTATTTTGGCCGCTGCAGCTGCCATGAACCTGGTGATCATTCATTCCTTAATAATTTCTATGTTTATGATCCGATCGTGCTGAAATTTTCAGAGAACGTCCGCACAGGGCATCCTCCATATGTGCCAAATCTGAATAAATCTGAATCTAAATCTAAAGCCGGTAGCTTTAGAAATAAGTTAGTTTCGTTTTTCGGGGGGCGTAAGGGGGCGCGGCAAAAATCTAAAACAAACTTGATCTGCCTGTACATTATACAAGTGTTGGCACCAAATTTGGTTATTCTAGCTCTTATAGTCTCTGAGTTCTAGGTGTTCATACAGACGGACAGACGGACAGTCGGATAGACGGACAGACGGCATTGGCTACATCGCCTCGGCTGTTGATTCTGATCAAGAATCTGCCACGCCTCCTTCTGCCTGGTACGTCGTGAAACCTAGTATACTAAGTACTTTTAGTAAAGAGAATAATAAAAATAAATTAAAAACGCCATAAACATAAAAGGTCATATATGTATACATGTAAATATGTATATATGTATATATGTATATATGTATATATGTATATATGTATATATGTATATATGTATATATATGTATATATGTATATATGTATATATTGTATATATGTATATATGTATATATGTATATATGTATATATGTATATATGTATATATGTATATATGTATATATGTATATATGTATATATGTATATATGTATATATGTATATATGTATATATGTATATATGTATATATGTATATGTGTATATATGTATATATGTATATATGTATATATGTATATATGTATATATGTATATATGTATATATGTATATATGATATATATGTATATATGTATATATGTATATATGTATATATGTATATATGTATATATGTATATATGTATATATGTATATATGTATATATGTATATATGTATATATGTATATATGTATATATGTATATATGTATATATGTATATATATGTATATATGTATATATGTATATATGTATATATGTATATATGTATATATGTATATATGTATATATGTATATATGTATATATGTATATATGTATATATGTATATATGTATATATGTATATATGTATATATGTATATATGTATATATGTATATATGTATATATGTATATATGTATATATGTATATATGTATATATGTATATATGTATATATGTATATATGTATATATGATATATGTATATATGTATATATGTATATATGTATATATGTATATATGTATATATATATATGTATATATGTATATATGTATATATGTATATATGTATATATGTATATATGTATATATGTATATATGTATATATGTATATATGATATATATATATATATGTATATATGTATATATGTATATATGTATATATGTATATATGTATATATGTATATATGTATATATGTATATATGTATATATGTATATATAGTATATATGTATATATGTATATATGTATATATGTATATATGTATATATGTATATATGTATATATGTATATATGTATATATGTATATATGTATATATGTATATATGTATATATGTATATATGTATATATGTATATATGTATATATGTATATATGTATATATGTATATATGTATATATGTATATATGTATATATGTATATATGTATATATGTATATATGTATATATGTATATATGTATATATGTATATATGTATATATGTATATATTGTATATATGTGTATATGTATATATGTATATATGTATATATGTATATATGTATATATGTATATATGTATATATGTATATATGTATATATGTATATATGTATATATGTATATATGTATATATGTATATATGTATATATGTATATATGTATATATGTATATATGTATATATGTATATATGTATATATGTATATATGTATATATGTATATATGTATATATGTATATATGTATATATGTATATATGTATATATGTATATATGTATAAATTAATTTTATTCCAGTCCAGTTATGGCTGAAGATTATGTTGAGAGGTAATGCCGAATTAATTCCATTCCAGTCCAGTTATGGCTGAAGATTATGTTGATAGGTATTGCTGGCCTCGGGCTCAGACAATAAATCAAAGTATTTAACGGCCGAGTATTAGAGACGCCACGTGCCGTTTTTGAATCAAACTAACATAAGACGATTTCTTAGGAGTTCAATTCAAAATAAGAAAACTTGCGAGCATAACAACATGTTAAGCTAAGCGCAATAACGAAAACTGCATAGGCAGCTGCAACTGTAAAACAGATAAGACGTTGCTGTTGTTTTCGGGAGTGTCGGAATGGTAATTTATTTTAGCGACTTATTGGTACAGTGCTGTA